>JAQGBY010003041.1:0-20559 GCA_034698785.1 Mycogona germanica
CCCGGGACCGCCGAAACCACAGTCAGTCGCTAAACCGACTGGGCTACGACGAGTCGTACAAATCGATCCTTTGTCCGATTATTTCCGCCATCTTGTTTATCATTTTCTACTTCCCCAGCACTATCGGTAGAGGAAGTGGGGGCGCCACAGCTGATCTGCCTTCAGACAATATCAAATTATTTAGTAGCGTCACGCATGGCTAGACCATCATCTAACCATGAATAAGAAGCGCAGTTCTTTAACTCTTTCGTTACGCATGCTAAAGCATAATACCGTGCATCCTCAATCGTACACATGGCAAGTAGGTGTCATCGGTGTTCAATCAGGTACTGCTGGTTCCATACGTTTACACGTCAGATATTGTTAACAAGCCACAGGTTATGGGTACAGTGGCCTTCTGTCCATCGCAAATCGCACAAAAGAGCTGCCATTTGTTGCTTGCCTTGTTTTGTTCGTGGCCCTAATTTGACGTATCGGTATATGCGAGGCAAAATATTGTTTATCGTATAAGGCGATTCTTTAGCAAAGAAATGAAAATCCACTTATTTTCAAATACTTTCAATAAAAAATAACAAATCGTTTACAAGATGGACACCGCACTTCTTTATAGAGGAGGGATACATGTCTTCATTTGGCAGACAGATCGCATTATTTTCAATTGTTGCCACAAGTAGTGCATAGTCTGTCAAATCCCAATTCATAGGTATTAGCTTAGATATGCTTTATGTGTAGATAAGAACTCTCGATTATGTCATCTAAAATTAGTCGATCTTTTTCAACTTCTGTAGCGCCATCTGATTTGCTGGAGCGCCACTATACTGTAGAGCCTCGTGTTTTTGTCATGCTCAAAATCCATGCTCAATTTCTGTTTCTGAGTTTGAAAAATCGAGTTTCCACAAATTACTTTTCATTTTCTCATATACAACGCCATTCTATAAACGGTAAAGCACATCTGTATGGTAAATAGGTGTATGCTTAACCAAGTCACGCGATGAACAAACGCGCCCATCACTCTTCAAGCAGTTTTAAAACTTGTAGACGATGAAGTGATAGTGAAACTCCCACGCTGTTCTCACGATTCACTTAGTCAGTCCATTTAACAATATATTGAGAGCATTAATTTACGTTTCAAATTAAAGAGGCCATCGGTTTCACTTTAACCATCCCGATACCGATTTTACATTTGCACAACGCAGTCACTATGAACGTTCCCGAACCACTAGATCAACTTTAAAACGTTTACAGTCTGTATTTTAATAATTTTGTTGCAGTGTTCTACTTTAATTAAACTGGTTGAACCCGGAGTTAAGATCGATGGGAAATATTACAGGGATGAACTTTTGACGAAAAATCTTGTTGAAGCAAAAAACTGCAAAAAACTTTGACCAAAAAACTCGAGAAACAGTTGAACTGCGGCAACGGGAAACGCCACAGTTAATCGACCCAAACCACTGGCCACAAAACAGTCTGGACTTGAATCCAATGGACTACAAAATTTGCGGATGTATCCAGGAAAAGGTTAACAAATAGAAGATTACCTATATCGAAGGCTTGAAACAGCGAATTAAGAAAACTTGATTGGATTTAACTCAACCAGCGCATAATGCATAATCGATTCGTCAATCGAAGAATGGCGCGTTCGATTTCGGGATTTTGTAAAGACCACCGGAGAACATTTTAAACACATGTTATAATAATTTTGTGTTCCAAATTTATTGTTTTATGTAAGTGCCAAATTTCATTTAAATCTAAGCATTTTTCACGAAGATATTGATTTTTTTTGGGTTATCATTTTTATGGATCACAGTGTAGTTTCATTTTCATCGAGACTTTATTCCTCGCCAACTTCACCGAAAGTTCACGTTATCCATGAGCATCTTGATTCGATGAAAATTTTATTTGACACCACTAACCAGAGCAGGGACATTCAAGTCCCCCCCCCCACAACTTGGAGTTGCACGGATCAACCAACGCCAATGTAAAAACGTATAATGATACCTGCATGATTGCTGTGGCTGTTTCTATCAGCTTCGCGTTTGCAATGGCACGTAAAGATAAATCAAAGCCACATCAAATACCCTACTCATGTTGGTGAGGATTGGAGTGGGGGATTGGAGATGATTTGACATGGCCTTCAACTGGTGGACTACAAGGTCTGGTGGGCGAATCAGCGTGGGGAGCAGATCAGCGGTAAAAAAGAGAACACGCCAACATAATGTCTGCATGTCTGTTCTATAAGTTCTACGGTCAATCGCTTCGAAGATAATTTCGACGCTAAATGCTCACATTAATTGGCCATAAAAACGACAGCTATCTATTTTAAAGAAAATTAAAATTTACGTATCTATTACGAAGGAATGCGAACCCGGATTTCAATTGGGCTCACGAGAACCCTACTAATATTGACGATTGAAAAATTGAACAAATATACCTTCGAAATGACAATTTGGATAAAGGTTTAACATCAACTATTGCAGTGATTAATAAACATGGGCACTAATGAACTGAATGTAGAGATCATAAATCAACGTTAGCTTTTTAGCACCAAATAATCTGACCGTTTCTATATGAAGATTGAAAGAGCAACGGCAATGTGACGACAAACTAACAATTTTATCTGACAGCCTTGGCATCATTTGATGGCAAAGTGAGATATTTGAGTGATCCGTGTCACTAATTAATTGCAATGGTGGAGTTAATAATATTTTCGATGATTAGATTTGGTATAGCTACGATTAGAAGTTTTGTTTTAAGGTCATAATTAATAGCCGCTCGGTTTGAAGTTGGAATTATGGCTGGGTTAGAAGTACACAGCGCTTTACTGAATGTGCCAGACAATAGGATCATCCATAAAATTCGACAATGCAAGGTTTTTTTACGCAAACAATGGACAAACTGCTCCTCTTTTCCAGTTTGCTATTAGTTCTGGTTCTGAGAGTGCGCATGCATTTTTGCTATATTACGCTGATAAAAAGCAATATAAGAATTGTTTAATTATCTTTCTCGGAAAAATAGTATCCCGATTAAATAATTTGCGTAAATAATGCAAGTTAATGTTTTAAATTTGCATGTGTTAAGTATTTGTCAATATCGAATAATAATTACTCTATAATTGGTATTGAATAATAGGATAGGCAATTGTAAATTCAGAATATTCCATACTGTTATCAAAGCAGGACTACATTGCATAACTTTGTTAGCGATCTAAAAGATTGATGATTTCGAAATAATTTTCAAATGAAATTATGTTTATTGCAACTGAACTGTCACTAAGAAACAATTAAATTCGTATTAATGGTCGCACTTATCCTATCGCAACGTAAACGGTTATCGTATTTGTTTATCTTTTAACTTTTGACTCTTGTTCTCTTTCAAATTTCCGTAGCACTTCAAAAATCCAACTTTCACTTCAGAGAAGTAATCGTTACATCCTTGATATTTTGAAAACACAAATACTTATGATCGCATATTACATGTGAGGTGCAAACGCCATTTTCTCGTCAAAATATTTACTCAGGTTGTGCAATTAAGAATATAGAATCGCGCTTCGCTCTATTGAATATTTGCGTGTATTACGTAGCGGCTTACGTCAAAGTGTTAATTTGCCCACCTCAATGAGTGCCGCCCATCAATCCTAATTATCTTAATTTCATGCGATGACGAGGTTGAGTTTAAAATCTCAATGCGTCCAGGGTTTTTCCGAATGCACTTTATTTAGAAGATGACGTGCAGCCTTAACATCATCAGAATTATTCGCGGATCCGCATCCCAGATATATCGAGGCAACACCTGACATTCTTTGGCATCGGTGCAATTGGCGAGATAAGATTTTTCGTTCTCCTTGACCCCTCACCTGTCCATACACCACCTCCTGAAGATAGACCTACTCCTAGTTCATAGAAACAAAACAGAACCTCACCTTCGGGCTGTTCATGCGGCCTACGCTGAACAAGAACAGAGCAAAACGAGTCGTCAATGTCCGAATTCCGTTCCTATCCTTATAGGTTTATAGCTTTTCTGTGGTCTGCTCAGCAGTTAAACCTGCTGGGGGCAACATAATGGTAATTAGTTTTCTTCTTTATTTGTAACTATCTCTAAACTAAAATGAAAACAAGTTTTGTTTTCAAATGCACACCTGCTGCTGAATTCAATTTCCCTCAAATAAGCTGTTTACTATTTAAAATGACGCTAAAGTTTTTATTTGTGAACTAAATATTTAGAGATCAGAATTGGTGAATTCGGGACAGCACCGATTGAAAAAGACGAACCGAGTGGCGAACTCACTTTCTATAATAATATTTTATTCTTATTTAATTAAAACTATTTTTTACTATTGCTATTATTTAAATAGTAAAATATTATTATAAAAAGCGAGTTCGCCACTCAGTTCGCCTTATTCTTTTCGGTGCTGTCCCGAATTCACCATTTCCGATTAATACAGAGTATATACAGACGTCCTAGCGAAACTGTCTCATAAATATTTGGATTTAATTTTCTTAAAATTAAAGAGTTAAAGATTCTTATGATGAAAGTAAATGTGCAATATTGACTTTTTCAAAAGGCACACGACAGATTAATCGGTTTTACAAATTGTAGTAACTCAACAAAGTCGCGCAAAATAATCTCATAATCTGTAATGGCATCCATTGTTGGATTAAAAATAAATTAATTGCAACAATTGCCAATTGCAACACATAACATCGTTGAGGAAGTTATGCTTCTATGGCAAACAACCGTGCATTAAAATTATTTTTCATTTTCATATTTTTATTTTGAGGGGAAGAGCAAATATTTTGATAAAAAGAATGTCTGTTGTTGGATCACTGTTGCCCCGAAACCTCCATCGTCAACCCGCGACCCGTGCATCATGAAGATTCTTATTGGCCATGTACACATTCACACACAGCGCGACTGACTCATAGGTTTCGTACCCGTTTCTCTCAAGTAGAATTTATAGCCCAAAAGTGCCAGCTGGTTTATGGGTCTGGGCATCGATATTCCCTCCCGAGAAATGGCGGAGGTCCCCCCCGCTGTGCGCGTGCACGTCCATACCTGTGGCGGGCCGAGAATTATTGGTGTGACATAATTACACCTCCACTTCTTTGCTTCGTGAACCATGTGAGAACCGTGTTGTCGATCAGTATGCCAAATCGATTAGAACTGCTGCAAACCCTCTCAATGCCAACTTCGTGATGAGTGAATATATGAATCACGATAATTTGATTAATGCCTGGAACCACGAGGAAAGTCGAATTAACTTAATGTCATGGGGTTAGTGCTAAGATGCGACGTCCACCACTGTTGACCTAAGTTCAGGAAGAAAGATTAGCTACATTGTAAAAAGTGTTCGTCCCTGAGATGGGTCAAACAGCTATTTTTGCAGAGATTTTCCAATTTGGCGCTCATAAAAATGTTAAATATATGATAAAAACAGACGGTGTTAAAAGGTTTTGGCGGTCCCGGGTTCGATTCCCGGCGTGGGCTCTCGAAAATTTCGATCCCGGGGTACTGGTCGTTCCCCCTCGCATAGTGCTTAAGCACCATGAGGGGGACGTAAGGCCTGTAGTGCGGTTGACTACAGTTGATTAAAAAAAAAAAATAAAAAAAAAAATATTAAAATCGAATGTAGAAAGATCGAATTAGTATTTGTCAGTGCAGCTGCCGCAACATTGTTACAATACGCGGCAGCCCCTTGACCTCAACCTACTGTATTCGGATGTACAATTTGGTTATAAAATTGTTGACTGTTATCTAAATTGAACTAGCTCTAAAACCCCTCATTTTACAATTTAAAAAAACATATCGCCGCTCTATTCAAAATGACATCCAAATTGCGGTAAATGTAGCCTTCGCCATATCCTCGGTAGTTTCACATTGGCGCGCATCACTGCGTTCTGTTCTCTGACAAGAAACATATTAGTGTGGTTGTTGACTACCAAATTTAATTTAATGCCTAATCTTTCTTGAAATATCTCTGTTATCAAGGAAATTAAAAATGTAATCGATTAACATATACTATTTCGGCTTAAGAAACTAAATGGAGTGATAATAAAAAATTGACTATTTTTACGCTCTGGCGCTTTGATCAAATAATCTCATCTCTCGCCATCAAATAATCTCATGTCTATCTCATATATCTGCATACACTAAATTCGAAATCACCTGTTTAACTTGGCCACGATTGACGTTATCATTATTTTAATTAGGCTTTATATTTAGACACATGGCAATGAAAAAGCTAATGTTTGTTTTATGTACGCACTCTTAATTTGTGGCACGCCCTTTCATTGACTAAATTGAAATTTGCTTTGTAGGAAATGCGACAATCTCATTTTGCGTGAAAGTCATTTGAATTCGATTTAGCAAAATGCAACAGCCATAGTTCCTATTCAGTAAAATTACAATATCACATAATATTTGCTCTGAACACCTAAAACAAATGGAGAAAACTAGATGCTTACTAGAATGAATGCGCGAAACTGCTTACATTTCATTAATGGAAATGCAAAAATGCAATTGCCACTGTTACAGAATTAAGCTACATACAAGTTTAACAGAATTTTGACTATTGCTCTCGTCTGTCCTGTCATATTTGTCAATACTGTCAAAATTGTATTGCGAACAGAATTACCGTTTTATACAGTTAAATACTAGTACAGTTATTAAAATAATTATATTTATTGTAATTGTCTTTGCACAAAGCAGACGTAAATATTTTAAGTTCATTAAATTTTGCCATTTGGAATTGGATTTTGAAGAACGTCAAATGTTTAAATACTAAACCTGGTAAGTTTTTTGTTAATTCTTACTCAATGACTGCTTGGTTATTTTTAAACTATTCTCAAATACTCATTTTACATGGTTTTTTCTTCAGTTAAGTAAAAATAAATGATTGACAAAAGGTAAACGAAGCTTCATTAAAAATTGTATGTGTTACTCTGTATTCTTGCTATTTGAAGCATCAGCTTTGTCAGCCATTAAAGGTTATAAACCATGATAACTCCTATGAAACAGTTTTTTGCCTCCTTGGTTTCGTGATACTGTTATGAGGTTCGTAGGCCTAGATCTCAATTAACTCCGAAATAGGCTATATCACGCAGACACTCGATTAATATACTTTTTCTTCATCATTAAGTTCAGGGCCCAATTTATAGACAGTATGTATGTTTAGTCATTGTGTGGTTTTTCGTTTGTTTTCTCTTCTCACCTGAATCCGCTCCATTCTTATTACGACTGAATTGACCTGCAAAGAAGAATGGACGCTGTCAATGGAATAAAGTGAGCGAAAGGATCGAGTGGGTTCAAACATTGTTGACCAGTTCTCTGTTCGGATGTCTTGCGTTGTGAGCACAAAAAAGAAATCACCTTTCAGTTTCTTTTTCATCAACTATGCGGTATGGTTGCACTCTTTTTGAGCGTGGGATAAATGTTACACCTTACCAATGTGTTCCAGTAGCGTCTCTTCGTTCATTAAAAGAAAAAGTGTACGAGGCATTCCCTTAACACTATGACCTAGAATGTATAGCCATCATCATCATGGGTCGGGAGCCAAAGCACACTTTGTCTAATGTGGTGACAAAAGAAGATATATTCGCATAATGAAAATATAATAATGGCGCTTCGCAGACACCCCGCATAAATGGAAACCGTATATAGAACAAAATACCTGGTTTATTGCTGCAACAACCTTCAAGGAAAAAAAGTGAGTCTCTCGCGCGCTAATTGCGTGGCCGAATATTTCGCTCTAAATACAGTGTGACTTTTGTCGGGACGGTTTTTGTTGGTCGCGGTTTTATATCTACGCCGTGTGGCCTATGGGACCTCATTTTTATATCTGGAGGGCGTTTAAGTCCCTGACATCCGCCGTCACCCATGACATAAGGTGTCGCCAACCTAATTTTCAAAAGAGAATGCTAATCCCGAAATCATGTTTCATGTTTAGAAAATATCTATCGTTTTTTTTTAAACACAGCTCCCTTAAAAGAGTCTTATTAAGTCCCGGACCACCCAATTTTTAGTAACGAGTTAGTCTTATCAACTTTTCTTTTTTGAGCGTTCGAAAATTACCCCATTAGTGGTATTTCCTGCCATACTTAATTTGGCAACAATCGAGCGCATGATGTACTAAAAACAAACCTGTTGAATTTTATTATTAAAATATCATAAATGATCTACGTTTCCAAAGAGTGGTGTACGTGCTCAATGAAACGAAGTTAACTTTGTTCCAGAAGATTATATAGACCGTGTCAGTGGATTAGAATTTTCCATATCGCCCCGTCACTGTTTATTAGATTCCAAATGGCGTTGTGAAAAAATTACAGGGTTTGTTTACATCGTACATCTCTGCGTTGCTGATCAACAGTTGAACGCCACTTTTATTAGTGCATCTACTTGTTGTACACGAGGCGTATTTCCTACGCGGCAATTTTAAATATTTATTATCTTCGATAAGGCGCACTCCCTGCTTATATGGTTAGTCGTCCTAACCATTAATCTCTGCGTCACGATCATCACGTAATCTCTCGCACGGCGAAAAATTATTGTCTTCGCATCATCATGACCGGTTGCACATAGGAAATCACTTGTGGAAATTCGGAGTCGGTTGGAATATATCGACTGCCTGGTAGCGTTTAACATCGCGTGGATAGTACTGGTAATGCTTCCACCACATTTGCTATGCACACACGCGTATATCTTTTGTTATATTTCCGCGTATCGTCCTGGGACCTCTAGCGAATTTTATTCACACATAAAACTTAACGCGCCACTTAGAAAGAAAGTCTGATGAGTTGTTGAACAATACATTATTTTTTTATCTTCTGTTTTTCAGTTTCTTTCTGTTTTTATTTCTCCATGATTTCTTTCGTGCCGCATTGGCACTTGGTTCGCCAAACAGGCGATGAAGATTTCGGAGTCTCCTTTTTCCACGCACCGGAGATTGTCGAGTACAATTGGCAGCTGCCGGAGAAATGTGAACGAACCGGCTGCATGAATTCGAAACATTGTCGGGACATGTCTGTATATCTATTCAATTAGAGCCGTTTCCGTATTCGGTAATCCAATTTTGTCAAGCGAGTGCGTCCAGTCGTTGTTGGCGCAGGCTGTCGTTACTGGCGACGAAATTGATACCTGCAAACTGATACCTGTTCGATTAAAATAAATCGAGATTTAGATCAACTGCTTAATCAATATATGAAAATAAACCTGGTATACCGATGAGTTTTTAAGACGATGACCAACGATGACACTTTTGTTATATGAAACATCGCCAAATTATTATTTTATGCCCACTGATATTCGTTGATCAAATACGTATTTACGGATTAAAATTGTTAAACAAGGTATTTATTTGTACCTACATCGTTTCATTTTAGGTGCTGAAGTCCAGTTTCATTTTTCTTAGTCGTGATTGATCATGTTCGTTGGGTCACAGGCGGATGTTAATTCGGAGCTTCATTGCGGCATCTTCAACGGTAATGCGTATAGAACTTCCTCCTACTCGCGTTTTAGGTTTGCACACGGATTTGAGATGGTCTGGTAAGGAAAAAAAAGATTGCTTAAGAAATAAATTACTGTAGCCTCATACGTTTATCGACGAAGATATGCTTCGCACTGGTGGCGTACTCTTGTTTGAAAGAAATTTCGGTGGAAGTGATGATACGGCGAAATCGTGGTCTGTGAAGAATGGGCGAAGCGACGGCATTAATCTTAAATTTAATCTATTCTGATTTCCGTGTGCACAGATGTTGTCGTGTGGTGATTTCTTTTTTCCTGTTTGCATCTTTTTAGGTTCGTCCAAAGCAGATCTGGGAATAACAATGAGTGATCCGATGCATCTTTTGTAAATATACAATTATCGTTGATTTTGACTGATGTAGGCTTATCTCATCTGTAAAGCCTCGGTGGCTAATGAGAAAGTTTGGAGTACTATGCGGTATTGAACTAAAAGAAGTTGCAGTTTTGAATTTTTGATAATGTCTGTCGCATTCACCTAATTTATTTGGTTATGTAGGCGGGAATTCAAAAGTTGTACCACATTTTCTAACCACATTAGAAAAAATGTACTGCTGTAGAAGCTTGTAAAATAAATTAATCGTATTGAAAATATGAAATTAGGTATCCATTGAATATCGTCACTTATCAAAGCTGAGCAATCTAATTAATGTGTGAGAGTGTTGGCGGCGACTCACCCCAACCAAAACCAAGAATTGGAAAATGATCCAAAGAAAAATATATTGACTGCACCAAAACAAAATCCCACTCCAAAAACCAAACCAAAACTACAAATATTGTTTATATTTCATAAGTCTAGAATAATTAGAGATTTCACATTTACAGTTCTGTACCAATTTTATTACTTTTTCAGATACCGTTTTTATGTTAAATCCGTTTGATGAAAATGTCATCACACATTATATTAAAACAAAGTCACTGCTAGAAATGTAACTGGTTGCAATTCGAAATTAAAAATATTTATAAAATTAAATTAATATTTAATAATTTAATTGAAATTTCCAAAAAATGTGGATATTCTCAAATAATATAACATTTGATTACTTATGGTCATGCAAAAGAAATTGTACAGTCACTTCAGATGTGCCATCCTGTGTTGACCTCTTGAGACTTTCCTCTTAGGCTTGTCCAACTACACTTTACCTATTTTGTCGTGCAATCTCAACGTCGTTTCGCTTGCGCTATAACATGTTGGATGTGGGTGTTTGGTCCCGACGAAACAACATTTTCACATTAGGTCTACTAGATCTCTTTCATGTTCAGAGTGCTCCAGCAACCAGTCAATGTCGTAAATATTTGTCGACGTTTAACAGAAAGCTGCATATAAGTCTAAATGAATCTCAAGCTGACAGAAGAATATGGCACAGAATAACACCTCCAGATGCTATCGTTTTATGATGTTTAAATTAGGCTCTTGATTACTTCCTAATTACTATTAAGGTAATAGAATGCACCGTGTCGCTCTCACGTCGGTACATTGGCAAATCTCGGTAACAAGAACTGTACAGGTTTTCTATTCCGCCGTATCTGTGATTCTTTTCTTGTTCTACCAGATACGAGATAAATTTATTATTATTATTGTGCAATACTCGCCTTCAATGGTGTCGTTGAAAGGTTTAATTCCCTTTTGTATGCATATTACTCACCAGTTTAGATTCTCAGTTCTTTCGCTAGAATGCTCGAAGCATTGCGCATAAAATTGCCCAACGTTATGCAAAATATACACTGCGTCTGGAATTATTTTTATAATCCAATTGCGTACAACTCCTTTGCACTTTGCAATTTGCCCCTCACCAAGTCAACGAAGAGACATTTGGTTAGTTGCGCAGAGGAATTTGTAGCTCCGAGAAATAATTAACTGTAATATATCCTCTGATTGAATGGCCGGAATAAAATGTGGGTTTTAACAATAAAATATTATCTGAATGAATTAATAAGGTCTTCCAATAACACCTCTTCATAAATGCAACTGTATAGCGAATTTTAGCAAATAAAAAATGTAGACACTTATGATCTACGAGTACAGTTCGCCTTATTAAAAAATTGTAAATCTGTGGTAATTTGCTTCTTCAACACGTCGATTGAAACAAGTATTTCATAATGCAGTGCCATTAAAATAATTAACCGCTCTTGCGTGGCCCACAATGTCAAAATACCAAGGAAAAAAAGTCAAGACAATGCCGTGACATTACAAGCTTTTTCTATTTTGCAATATAAGAAGTTGCCATATAGAGTTTTACATATAGCTATTTCTTTTTCACGAATAATAACGCATTGGATGCATTCCAGCGCTAATCGGTGTAGCCATACCCTTCATGGCTTTTGTCAAGGTTCGGACAAGTCGCTTTAAACGTGCATTCCGTTTTATTTTGAATGAGATTCTCTTGAAGATGTAGAACTTCTAATAAGACAACAGGCTTTTGTGCTTTTGTTTAATACAATGCGAATATGTCTCTACGAGTATTTCAAGTTTTCTTGTGACGGAGCTCTCTTTATATGAGTGCAACGCTCTAAATTTGAGCCTTTCAGTCCGCGCATACCAATATAAAACCTGTATTGTTTTGGGAGCATATTGGCAAGCGATGATTAGAATAGGATAAGTGTAACGTGTAATTGTGTCAGCAAGATAGCCACTTGCTTTGATTCAACATTTTTTTTACAAAGAAACACTTTCCATGAACTCCGCATCATGTCTTTTCCCCCATCACTAGTCAAACATCTAAATTGTTATTCTGAATGGTTTTGCATTTAAATTATTTAAAAAGGTTCAAACATACCAACCATCGGATACCTGTAATAAAAAAAGCAAACATTCAATCAATACAGAGATACAAAAAATAAAAGTTGTACAACCGGTATTTGCTTCGTGATTTAAAGTATGTGACGATGTTATTATTATTTATTATTATTAATTATTTCTTATTTTAAATTTTTTCTTTATAAATTGAGATGTTCTTGACGCAACCATTTGGTGTCGTTGTTCGTATATGTGAAATGTGTTTCTAAAATGATTTATATCGATTGTACAGAGGATTGTTATCCTCTTTAACAGCGTCTGTTCGTTAATTTTTTTTTATCGAACACGAGGTTCAAGTTTTTTTTACGACAAACAATAAAATATTCTAGTTTATCTGCATGTGCCGATTGATATATGACCAAGTAATACTTATGTACTGACCTGTGTACACGTAGCAATATAAGCATGTTGACGGACTAGTTTTCTCTGTGTAGACCAATAATGCACACATTGTCGTTCAGACAAAAAAATATTGCCTCATTGTTTAGGAGCGATAGCATTTTTAATTTGGTATAAATTGCACACTAAAAAACAACATAACCTAAAAAAAAACAATTTTCTGCTCAATATTGTTTGCAACTACTGTTGTTTAATTTGAAGCATGTGTTAAATCAGTTCAAAAGAGAAAATAAAGTAATGCACAAAGTCAATCAACATCGAATCAAGAATATAATTTGTTTGACATTTTAAAGTATATAAATTGCCGCCAATAACATTGATAAAAATATATGAAATAAATGTAGAAAAATGTCGATGCTGCCAACATCTTATTATCAGCATATATGTTTTACCGTCCTCTCAACTTGGTTGCAATTACAGCAATGCCCTAGGGCTGTTTGCCATAATATACTTGTATGTTCCGACAAATGCATATTCTCGCTATTGTCTCTTCGGTCTGGACAAGATGAAACTGGTTGATGGCCTACATGTCGGCTAACACCGGGTACATATCGTGAGAACATGGAAGAGCGAAGATTTCCTCAGGCTTGTTTGTGATCGAAATTTAAAACTGCAATAGGGTGGAAGTGAAAGTGGTTATGATAAATAGATACCGCAAATGTTGCAAGCGAAATGAAAACAAAAAGTGTCGATGGAAAACCGTATTACGAGACTCGTCCATTACGTATCATAATGCATTTCATATGCTGGTCATAGCAAAAAACTATATTGAAGCACATGTTCATTAGCAAGTGATTAAATAATAATTGCCCGTACCCATCCGGGTCGCATTTTTGGATCGTACCCACCACGATGGTCTAGCGACAAATGACCCAAGGCATTTACCTTGTTTATTATTTTAAATTACGTCTTAACAGTAAGAAATACGTTGACGGAAAGATACAAATGAAATTATATTATTTCTACTTAGCGATAATACCAGATGGCACTTTTACTATATTTTTCACTAGTACGTACAATTGACTAATATTTTATTATATTCATTACAGCAAGGAGAACGAAATATTGCATAGTGCAATTTGATTTTTTAAATAATAATTTACAAAAGTACTACTCGTCGTATCCCAGTCGGTATTGCGACAGACTGTGGCTCGGCGGTCCCGGGTTCGATTCACGGCGTGGGCTCTCGATTATTCGATTGCGGTGTACTGGTGAAAATGTGCCCCTCGCCTAATGCCTAATTAACAAGTGTGGTACATAGTTATTTGCAGTGCGGTGACTGCAGTGAAAGGGATAACATAGATTAGATATCAGCGGTTTGAACAGAATCGTAAGTAAAAACAGTAATTTATGGTTTTGTACCTTAGAAGCTCGGCCGCCAATTCATACATTTTCTCCAATTATTAAACTGAGATTTGGCTTTATTGCAATATAATTTATATGACCTTCATAAAAGAAATTTCCTCTGACGTCCTGAAACCTACGCATTGATTAGTTGTATCATCTCTAGATGGACTTCAGTTAAACCAATTAGTTTGTTATTAAATTTTTAGTTAACATAAAACGCATTTCGTGCACAACTTTCGATTGCGGGCCCCCGTTATCTTTACGAGTAATCTAGAATCACTTAGAAAGTAAATTCGCTTTACCCTTTCTGCATTACTTGGTTGGACCAGCGTGAAAGTATAACGCAGTAGAACTTTCCCCCACCAAAAAAAGATGCTAAGGCGACGTTCGGATGTTATTGTCTTTGACCTGAATTCATCAAATTCCAGGAAATGCCTGTGCGGTAGGTAGCACACCTACACCGAATTTTGAACTATATTCTTGGTAAGCCCACTTTCCTCGATGACTCTGGATCACCAATTATTGCTTAAATTTTATTTTTGGAACCTTGTCTTGTTCAGATACGATTTCGCTATCTCCACGACTTAATCATCGCTAATATTTCATTTTACTATTCTGATATTGGTCAATACTCTACCGTAGTTCTCAACTGTAGTGACGAAATAGTTGACATTCATGAGGAATCCCGTATATGCCGTGTAGTTTGGCGCATTGTCTGATTTCAGATATTTCGAATCACGGAATAGAATTGCTCACTCAATTGGCATTACACACATACTGCTAAATCTTCTAGCATTTCTTTGGGTGATTGATGTTACATAAACATTTTCATCTGTTCCAAAAACCATGATCATTTTACCTGTAAATTTGAACTAAAGAATGACCAAACATAATAAAATCACCCTAAAATTAAGGCATTCAACAAGTATCATAGGCGAATGAATTTACTGGACATATGCTACTTTGCGCAATTTTAAAGTTATTTGGAGTTTACCAAACCATTTGAATTCATGATTAAGCACTCACATCCAACAATCAATCAATTAGACGCGCCGCAGATATTGTAATTTTATGTCAATCGACAAAGTGTTGGTCCATATCATCCATTTTCTGTTTAATCTCAAGCAATGTCCTGCACTTTACGGAAAGGTCCATACTGCAGCAGCATTCTTTGGTGGAAATACCATTAATATTATGCGGAATTTGTCGAATATCAAGGAAAGGAGAATGTTATCTTCGTTTGGCGGACATCAGTGTCGAGATTCGGCATCATTATAAGT
The DNA here is from genome assembly GCA_034698785.1 of Mycogona germanica. Taxonomy (NCBI): domain Eukaryota; kingdom Metazoa; phylum Arthropoda; class Diplopoda; order Chordeumatida; family Chordeumatidae; genus Mycogona; species Mycogona germanica. Next base: position 15,337 of record JAQGBY010003041.1, read on the forward strand.
ATTGTATCGCATTTGTTCTATTTTTGTAGTCGTGCTTTCGGTGACCATCACTCGTTCTCTTCCACTTGCAACTAGTACCTAAAGCCGGTCACGACTGGACGATCCGCTCGAGCCATATTAGAATGCAAATGATTTCATTTACGATCTTGTAGAAAAAAACATAAATTGTTGTCGCAAAAATCTAGCTGTAATTACAGCTGCGTGGGAGAATGACAAAGTATGCGTTTATACGCAGGTGCCGTGTGGTATGTGTGAGTGTGTGTGCTCATCGCGGTCAGAAGACGTTCAGAAGATGTGTTTTTATGTGCGGTTTTTCCAATTTTATATGTTCGGACTTGGCCAAGTCACGACATTATGCTTTCATCGGTATTCAGACATGTTGAAACAGTCGTACAATAGTGTGGGCATTACGAGAGCGAGTTTTTTCTCCCGATTCATCTTCTCATTTATGCAAATGATATCTTTTAAAATAAAAGAATGTAAGGTTTTGCGAATTGAAATGGAAATAATGGCTATGCGTTTGGTTTCTGGTATTTTTATTACGCCCTTCAATGGATAGTGACATTAAATTAATCAGCAAACGCCCAATTTCCAAAATCCTCGATGTCCTTCAAATATAAGAAAGTAGCCATTGTTTTGTACACCAGACGTGTGTTGGAAAGACTTTCTTACTATTTTTCGAAACACATGAAAAGTAACACAAGGTTTATTCACGATAATCCAGATGTTCAGAGTTCAAACAAGTTATTGCATATAACGTTTTCTTGAAATTCTGTCGCACCCAGACTGGTCACATCAAGCATCTTTTGCTTTTGTCATTGCTAACGCATGACGATTGTTTTTCGAATTATACATTTATGTTATTTGTATGTGATTCTTAAATAACGTTAACACGTTTTCTTCAAATTAAAGAGGAATACACAATAACTGAAGTCTTCGTGGGGACGTTATTAGATTTTGTATACATCAGATTTACTTCTAAGATGAGTTGTGTCACATGCAACGAAGTTGGTTAGTTTATTTTTTTTATCGAAACGCCAGTTCGAGTTTCTTTTTTTTTACAACAAACAATAAAAGCTTATAGTCAGTCTGTAAGTGCTGAATGATATATAGCCAACAAAGAAAAATTCCTCAGACTGTCTGTCTGTCTTGTACATTTTTCAATATACGTACCTGACACAATGTGTTGAAGGACAAGTCTTCTATTCAATATGTTCATTGTCATTTTGAGGGGAATATGTTGTCTATCTGTTTAGGCAATAACAAGAGCGATAACATTCATAATTTGGTATAGATTAATTACTTATTAAAATTGCGCAATAATCCGAATACAAATTCAATCTGTATTCCTGACCGTGTCAAAATAACTTTATAAAAACTTTAATTTAAATATCAGATGTTTCAAAGTGCTGCACTTTGATACACGGAAAATAAGTACAGCAAGTAAATAGAACAAATATTGTAAAATATGTATGTAATGTGTTGAAAGTGTTAAAGCACGAATTTAAGTGTGTCAAAAGAAAACTTGCTGGCAGGAACTTAGATTCATTTATCACTATTAAATTGCGAAAGTTTCAATTCTGTGAATACAGAGTATAAATACATTGCAAAATAGCATTTAAAGTTTCTGTAAAATACGTTGCATCATTCAAGAGAAATATGGGCCAACAGTTTCCATGACAAGATGAGGCCAATATTTTTATGTACTTTTAAAGATGCCCCTCTTTTTTCGAAACATTTCGACTTATTTTTAGAAAACGATAGCATAACTACTTTAACATCATAAAACTGATCACCACACAAGCGCACCTCAAAAAAATTGTCCGCTCATCAGTTGTTCTCGTTCGCCGGTGATCGCGGCGATAATCTTTGGTTTTCGGATTATTATCTCACGGCGTCTCTCTTTTTTTTCTTTTTTGTAATTCATCAATGTGGCGTACTGTGGCAATTTTTGAATATATCCCATTAAAGTTATTATTCACTTTCATATAGACACATGGTGAGAAACACCGGCATGACGTTTATCCAAAGTGATGCGTTAACCTTTCGTGCTAACCTCTAACTTAGTTGTAACACGTTTAGCACGAAACAAATGGAAACTAAATACGTCTTCAAACTCAAGAACGAGTACATTTGATATACATAAATATGAAATTGGTGGTGTAATCTCTTATCGAAGCGATTGCTAGCAATCGAGAATTAACGGTTTACCCGTTGCACCTTTAGGGAAATTTGTCAATGTCACCATATAAAATTGTGCGCAAGCTTATTTTAAATTTCACCCAAAATACTGATGTACTGATTTAAAGAATATTAATTGCTTGAACACATAGGTTTTAGCACGCAACATGTTCAATAATTCTTGTTTGAAAGAAGTAGTGTAGATGGTGTTGCAAAAAAAATCTAATTAGGTAAACCCAATGAAACTCTTATCACATTGCATAATGCCTACCTAGGGGGGGGGGAAACAGGAAGAGTAAGTCAATTTTTTAATTTTATTTTTCTGTACAAAGAAATGACTTGCAAACCGTATGACGCTCTAAGAATTGTGTACACACAATACAGATTCACACTTTGAGAGATAAATACCTACGGCGAGATGAGGTAGACGAGTTTCCGAATTTTTCAGCCGAATTTTACGTTGGGCTATTCAGTTTCGCCGCAAATTACCGATTTATAATTTGCTCACGCACGTAGCGGTCGACAACGCACAGATGCCGTGTGGACGCGCTGCAGCGTCCGCATGAAATGGCGTTCCCCGCGCATTCGGTACAGCGTGAACAATTTAATGCGACAAGTCACGCGAAAGTGTGCAAGCGCATCTCGTTTTTAACGACCATTTTCTGCTTTGTTTCGACGACGTGGGCAAGTTTTGCGGGAAGAGACGACTCCAAATGATTGGCGTTTATGAAGAGCGAAATGAACGTGCAGAACGTTGAAATTCCCTAGTTATAACTGTTGAATCACATTTTCAGGTTGTAAATAATGAGCCTATGTAACCACGTGTTCGCGGATTGTCCAGTCACAGCCGTGGTCCAAATTAAGATTGTTTGCTTAAATATCGTAATTTTATTTTATGCGTTAGCCAAGGTATCCTAGATTCGCCCGGGATAATATAACACATGAGGTGCACTTTGGTCTTTCAAATTTCATTCTCAAAATCAAATTACGTCTTCTGCGCATGCGCACAAAATAGAATGAGTGGAATTGGGGAATATGCGCAGTTGACGTAATTTGATTTTGAGAATCAAATTTGAAAGACCAAAATGTGGTCCAGGGCCTTCCAATTTCTGATATCTCAGGAACGACGCAACATCTAGGCTTTAAATAAGTTTAATGAGCAGTTTTAGTTAGGACGTCATATATCTGAAAATGGTGAATTCGGGACAGACCGAATTACCAGTTCTAATTAAAAATAATAGTAAAATATTATTATAAAAGCGAGTTCGCCACTCGGTTCGTCTTCTTCATGCGGTCTGTCCCGAATTCACCATTTTCAGATTCAAATAAGTTTAGTTGACCTTCGAAATTCTCGGCAGTGAAACTTCTAATTGGCTGGTTTATGCTGTTCGAGAGTTTTTTTACATGTGAATTATTGCCACCCAGACAATATGGCGTTTGAATGGAGTGATGGCTATTACAGACACCGCCTTAAAATAATCTATAATTAAGGCATCTTAAATTTATTTTATGATGAAGTAATATTTAATTTTTTATTTTACGAGTTTTCAAAAAGTTACTTTTGATATTACGTCGGCTCAGCAGTACACATTCAAAATGAATGTGTCCCTCGCAGAGAGCCTAAGCACCAAGTGGGGTACAGAAAATAATGTAGTGCAGTGACTACAGTGAAGGAAACAAAAGCAAAAAAAAAATGACAATAAATTAAGCAACATTTGGGAATATATTTAATAACTAATACTTGTACGTTTATGATAATAACGAACCTTATCGCTATGGCCATCAAGGTAAAAAGCTCGTTCGCCTTCAAAAGCAATATCAATCTTTTGTTAGGGATTTAAATAACAATGTTATTAAGTGGAAGCTCTGTTTGTTGCTAAGGTTGTTACTCAGTAGTTTCAATAGCAATTTCATTGAAACATTTTGCCCCATATGTCTATTTAGCATCACCTCTTTCAGTGCTGTCAGTCTACATCACACCAAATCTGGATCGAACTAATCGCTCGTGTAATTTATTCTAATACAGTTCTACAGGTCTATGGAGTGTACCAGTGTGCTTATTTACGACGGCTTAATATATATATAAGCAAACTAGCTTCTTGTGACCTCAGGTTCAAGACGCATTTCCACATTTTTCTTTATACTGACTCACGAACCTTACGTGTCGTGAGATTGAAACGTAAACTGGATTAATCAACAGCAAATCAACAAGGATATCCTTCAGGAACCCTTGATATAATTTCATTTATTTGATTATTTGAAGGTTTTTATCCAAACATGTTTATTTAAAACAATATTGAAAATATTCTCAGAAGTTCAGGGGAATGTGTTGTTTACTTAAATGTTCAGCAATGTTGCAAGAATGTTCAAGATCAGCGATTCAACATTAGTCATGTGATTAATTTTGTTTCCGACACCAGACCTGAGTCTCAGGAGTGTGTTATAGTGGAGGTATCATGTTTTGTGTTGGACATACCAGTAAATGTGCCCAAAAAATAATCTTCACGTAATTAGATTCGTCATGCAATATCATACTAACGATACTGCGGTGTTGGTCATCGACGATTAGTTCTGACACGCGAATCCTCCAGTGAAGCAACCTTTGTAGCACATTTTGACGATTGGTCTGGCTGGGTCATTTGCTTTTTGTACAGATGATCCAATAGCAATGTATATACAAACACACGTACGTACACAGTGTATATTTGATACGAGTATGTACAGTGAATGCTAGACCTACATCTGTCTCAGTAAGTCCATCAGCACGCTAATGAGTTAAGTACCCGTGGCAAGAAAGCTATAGGTGCCACGTAACCCTTTCAACACAAAAGGTTGTGTTATTTCTCTAATGAGTCCTGGATCATGAAATGATGCGTGAACATTCGCCCGTCCAATTTTTCACAGGGCATCAATGTCTATGGAATTAGTCAATTTTAATTCCCATTCAATAAAGTGGCATTTAATGTGTTGAAATATCGTATGATTTAACACGAGCGAGACGTTTTAGGTACGAAAGATAGATTTAATAACGGAGAACGTTAT
>JAQGBY010003042.1:0-20554 GCA_034698785.1 Mycogona germanica
TTGTCTCCGGGACAGCGTCCCGGATTATTTTTAAATTTTAGGTTTACTAAACCAAACAGTTGCGTTGCATAGAGCACGTTTGTGACCTCATCTTCAATTAAATAGCCATAGGGGAATATACGACAAAAAAGACAATGAAAGAGACGAGAAAAAAAAGCTCCATAAAATTTATGGTTTAAATCTGCGGCGTACCGTTAACGCACTAGATACCAGTGGTGCTCATTTCTTGGTGCATAGACAGTTATGAACAAATTTCTGCGATCACCTTTGAACCATTAACTTAGACCACGCCATCTAAGAGCACAACTGGAATTCAGATTATTAATTTTGTAATTAAAAATGTTGGGTAAGATATTCTTTTGCGACTGAGACTCTAGTTACACTGTCCAAGCATTGCTTAATCCAAGCATACTTGAGCAGGTGCGTTTAGACAATGAACAGAATCGAACGACAATTCGTCCATCTCAATTGTGCTCAAGATTTTCAATTGGCCTTAAGAGGGGACGCTCCACTTTTAGTAAGATTCGAGCAAGTGATTTGTAACGCTCGCGATGAACACGATCTCAAAGAACAATTTGTCCCAATCTCAAGTACAATTGAAATCCCTTCAGCAACTTTAAGCATGCTCACAACGTAACTAGTGTATTATTAGACGTACACAGCATACTGTGGTACTTCTGCACTATTTGGGGCAAATGCAGCCACCGGATGAAGCCAGATAGAGCAACGGAAATGTTACACTGAAACTGCTGTGCCACCAGAAATCAGTTTACTAATCAGGAGAGGTACAACGATGCATTTTTTTAAAAAACTACGACGACTCATATTAGTTTAGAAACCACAGCACTACACAATCTCCAGCATGTACCATTTTTATAAGGCGGAGCGAATAATAAAAGTTCAGTCACAAACGTGTTTGCAGTAAACAACAGCGAGTCCACTAAAGTGCAACCATACATATAGGAAAAGTTCAAACCACCACGTACATGTACCAAGTACAATGCCACAGGCCTCGCATATTACAGTCTATGATCTCGTATATGCACACAATACATGAACACACACACTGACCAATTCCATTGGCCACGCATGCGTTGTTTAAAACACTGAAAAGAATCAATCAAGTAGGATTACCAACAAGAATAGAAAAGACCGATAAAAATCGGTGGGGGGATGCATTGTATGCAAAACACTTTTATCGTTTTGACTTTATACACGTATAAATCTAAAGGGCCGATTTCACTATAGGGTACGCCAACTAATATATAATGCATGATGATTACGGGTGGTGGAAGGGTTGAATTTTTACCCATCCATTTTGCAGGAAGGCTGCTTGTGCAAGTGAACAAATATCTGCTCATGCAGTTCCAACAAAAACCACACACACAGACATTTACTCCCATGTTTCCCCCACTATTGAAGGTTGCTGTACTCAAACCATGGCCAAAAAATATTCCATAACAGGCTGCTGCCTAGGTTTTCACGCCGATACTTAAAATGTAATAAAAATTGACAAAACAGTAGCGCAGTTAGTTCATATCGTTTTCCTAGTCTATGTACACAAATTTTATGGCTTCCATAAACGCTAAAACAATAAACCCCCTCACAGACACTAGAATTAATTCAGCAAACTTTCCGGCATTAAAATACTGGGGATCTACATGGACATGGACGAGCTAACCCAAACGGGATTGCTTTTTTATTCTTTGGATTTGGTTTACCAGCTTTACATGAGAAAAAAAAGGGTAAACCCAGATGCATTTTCCAAAACACCGTTCGATTCGACGCTTCATTGACTTCATCCCATCTTTGTTGGGTTTTCTTATGGTTATTCTAATCCAACAATTTCAACTCTCTGAAGATGAAACCAATTAAAACTCAAATTTCGAATTCATATTTTATTTCAAAGTCAACTGAAATAACTATCACTACTATCTAGCTATCAGCTTTAACAAACCTAATCATAGTAAATGTTAGAGTTCACATTTCAGGTAATTGTCGTTGGGGGAGGGGGGAGAGCAGGTCACCCCGCCCTTCAATGCTTCCGGGGAACTCATTCCACGACGCTAAGATCCCCCTCACACACACACACATAAAGTCAACGTTTTCTCCTTTAAGTGCATTTCGTAACATGACCATGTATTCATGTGGTTAGCAACCACAGGGATAAAAAAGAAACAGTCATCACGGTGGCTTGCACTAGTCAACGTCGTGCTGCGCAACACACCAGGACTCTGCATCACTGATACTGTTAACAGTAGCATAGATGCAGTATTGTAGTACAGAGATGACCGAGATTTGATTAGAACAGGTCAGCCTCATTTACAATTATATAATAACATGGAAGATAAATAAAGTAAAGGCTGCGGTAACGCAAGGCAAGAATCTGCTACAGGCTGACTCGAATTAGATTTCTCGTTTAGGAAATTGTCACGCGTGCAGACGTGCACCTGAGGGACCAGGGGAGGTAACTAAAAAAAAAAAAAGAACTGAACGAAACTTCGGTTACGTTACTTTTGTACGAGCACTCAAACCTGAAAAAAGGTTATCGGCAAATCTCATAATCTTATAACAAGCCATATCTTGGAGAAATCGCACGGGGATAAATCGAGTAGACAGCCAATGATCCGATGGCATTGTGACGTGCGCAGAACAATGAAGTAAAAATCAGCCATCGGAAATGTTCAGTCACGGCTGTCCAACGCAATTACGAACACAATCTACCACACCAGTGTTCCATGCCCGAATAGGCTCAGAGACGAGCATTAAAATTAGGAACTCTGGCATATTCGCGGTGAGGTACCCGAGTTGGAGAGACAACTGGCTTCGTATTCAGGTGACTCCATCCAGGGATGGCACAGTTCGGCGATACACCGTGTATGTATCATGAGATCAGGTCGTTGACGCATCGCCGCCCGCATTAAAGAAAAAAGTATATATTAAAATAACGCGATTTTGATGTTGCGCTACCATGTTGGAATAACTCCGGCGGAATCGCGTGTGAGACGAGGACGTCATGTGGCCCAACATTTGACCGCCTCAGACCACCGCACTGGCCACCGTCACTGGATTCCAGGACATGCCCATGAAGAAGGAATCTCGATTAAAAAACAAAGTTGCGTTCAAACATTGATACCCACAAATGTATCTCCAAATTGGCGATTCCTGGAAGTCTGGTAATCTGCTAACATTCTACCAGAGCATTGCACATCGGCACATGAGTTTCAATCTTTATTTGTTTAGGAGGCTTACCAGTACTTCTCAGACTCAAAGTCTGGTAATCTGCTAACACCTCTGGTAATATTTCTAGGCAAGATTTCAGAACTAGCTCGCGTTTCCCCCTCCAGTACAGATGTGTGTTACGCACTAGATCTCAGGTGGATATACGGTGTATTTAGAGTGCATGCACATGCATAGTGTTGCATCGTAATGGTGTAATTGCTTCATCGCATGCACCCCGCATGAAAACCTTCAAGTTTTTAACTTCCAACACAAAGATAAAGATTTGATCCAAATTCCACCAAACAATATTCTTTTTTGAGCAAGTGGTTTATTTTCCAAAACAAGTCGTAAATGATTAAAATAAAAAATTCTTGCAAATTGACACGGACCCGTGCCACGAACGAAACCTCTGCCGTCCCCGCACCTGCTAAACCGGTCCCCTTAACCTACTTGAACCGGTGCTAGATTTCGAGCAAAAGTGACCGCTAGATGACGCCAGGGGTTGCAACGCTCCAATGAAATCCCCTCCCCGCTCATTTAGCAGGCTTCACCGAACACACACCACACCATTGATTTTACGCATCACGTCAGCTTCGAATTCGATATTACAGAAACCTCAATTGACGTTAGGGCTTACACATATGGCGAGCGTACGTGAGCGATCGCACGTTGTTGCTATCCCGGCCTTGTTTGGTTAACGAGCAAACCCGTCGTCTCTCCTATTCAGGTGTATTTACGTCGAGAATTTCGAAGCTCTTCCACCTAGTGGCGCGTCAACCAACCGATCACCCCCAATCTCAAAGAACCTCGAGATTGGCGAAAGGATCTTGTGCTCCTCCTGCCCTTGAAACGCGTATTTCCAACGTTGACACCAAGCAATGCATTATACATTTTCAGATAGGTGCGCCCGTTTTATTAAAAAAAATATAATAAGGCCGGATTAGCGAAGATCGCCTCCCCATTCACTCCATGGCGAGGGCCTTGAGCGAAATGATTTATCTATTTTTTATTTATTCTGGGAGCCTGTTGCATAACATTCACCACCACCAAGCGAATGCCGTATTTGCTGGTGAATACATGTACGAGTTGTGCCAAGAACATAAACATTGAAATAGTAGAGGCCAGAAGCAAGAAAATCCGGGGCCGCCGAGCCACAGTCCGTCACACTAAATTCTGTCCGTCAGAACATTTATTTTTTAAGAGTATTCCTTGTTATGTTAAATTTTTGCAATCATGCGCCACACATGGGCCGGTGCTGGATGGTGAAGGCGCAACTGGAAGTGGCGCGTTTCACTTCCGGTTGACAGTTGACATGACCCCCCCCCCCTCCTTCCCCCAACGTGACAGGGCTGTGTATCCCCCCCGTAGGCATGTACGATACCAGAGATTTGCTTTTCTATTTTGTCGCGGCAAAGCAAACGAGGCACGTAGTCTTACGAATAACCGTACGCCATGCAAATAAATTTGCGTTTGTTGCCGCCCAGTGAGAGAGCAGAGATACGGATTGAGGTTATCGGGAACGAAAAAAAAAACTAGTCCTTTTGGTACGCGTCCATGGAGTTCAATTTGAATGGATGTTGGAGCCAAACCAACAAAAAACAAAAATATCTCTCTCCGAACACCAACTAGTTACTCAGACGTTGAAACGGATGGACGGAGATGGCATTAATTTGCATCACCGAGTCAATGGCATCAAGTAACAGTGGTGCGCACAATTTCAGTCCAATGAACTGAAAAGACCTAGAAGCTGCTACCCACAATACGATAAGGCTTCGGGAAACAATCCCGTCACCAGTTGACTAGTCAATTGGCAAAACAGCAGCGAATCTTTCAATTTATGAAATGTAGGTTGTCGTGGGCAAACCCAATAGGCCTCCAGTTATCCACATACATTCCCTTATTCCTCTTAGATAATAAAAATAATAAATCTTCCAACTGTGAAATTTTATAAATTTGCAATTATAGTGCCTAAGTTCAAAGAGGGGTACAGAAACTCCTGTTGTGATATACACTTCAGTGAATTAAAAAAAATGTATTGGTTAATCAACTTCTAATCCTATACAGTACTTGTGTACTTACATCTACTGATATTCTAAAATCTAAAAAGCTTGTGTAATTGGTAAATTGTTGGTGCCTAAATAACCTCTGTGCCGTATTTGTTCTCTTATGCCTAAGTAACCGCTGTAAAAATACGGTAAGCATTTTTAGCGCCACTGTGCTATTCGGAGCAGAAATAGCCAACCGGCTTCAGCCATTAAGAAACTAATCCAAAAAAATAGGTGACACGGAGAATGGCGGTGTGAGTGAGAAAGACGGATATTAAGGGAAACGCGACTGCAGGCAAAGATGTTCACAAATACAATTTTTTTCTAATCTTTTGTTGGCTCTTGTCGCTGGCGAAATCTTTGCACTAAAAACCAAACGTGATAGTGCCGGCGCTAAAATCAATTCTGCACAACATCTGCACAGACAACTGTAATCATTACGCGTGGAAAATCCTACGCTTATCACTAGTTAGTTATCATAAGTTGTGTAAGAAAATTACGTGACAATCAGGCGATTCGCCTTCAAGATTTCATGTAGGAGATGTTAAAAAAAATAAAACCACCAGCGATCCTTTAAAGTTCCAAAAACGCGACCAAAAATCTAGACACAATATCAGAAATCTATAATCGATTTTCGCACGGTGTAACAGACGCTTCGCCGATTGTCCGCATATAATCAACAATAATTTCGATCCCGGGGTACTTGGTCGTGACCACTCGCATAGTGCCTGAGCACGATGAGGGGTACGTAACGCCTGTAGTGCGGTTGACTACAGTTGATTGGGCAAAAAAATAAAATAATAATTGTTAAGACTTGGCAGCGGAATATCTGTATTTTGTATTCAGAATCTGTATTTCAAGAAGGCGGTAAAACCACTGTCCACAGCGCGGTGGTCGAAGAAACCCCGGCACCATACATGTACATGAGAACATTCCCCCAGCCGCCTACTCGGGCTTGGGCTCTCCGAGATACAAAAAAAACAACATCAGATAACATGAAGCACTGGAGCCGAGAGGACCTCCCCCCTCCAATCCCACTCGCCCACTAAAACCTGACGGCCAAGGCCACACACACTATCTGCAGTCAACATCGTTTGTATGCCGGCACAGTGCCACATCAACGCATCGGGCCAAGAATCAATTAAAATAAAGCGCCCTTAAAATCTATAAATAGACTAGGTCTATATATTACCAGGAAGTGTCATGTGAATGGGGCGGGGAGGTTGATGATTAATATGGGGTCGCCTGCGACAAAAAAGAAAAAACAGGTAAGCGCTCACCTTCGGACAAGCACAATTCGCAATATCGTCGTGTTGGGCCGGGGAGAAAAAGTTAGGCCCAAGGTCGGAAACGGTTATGTCAACAAGCGGGACGCTCAACAGAAACCTGTTTAAAAAACAGCGACGATGTTTTTCTTAAAATATGACGAGAAAAATACGACCGCGGGTACAAAGATTGCATAATCCGTGTTATTATTTTTTAAAGGATATAGCGAATGAAAGCCTTCACAAGGATTGAATATCCATTGAAATTGCTGCCCCTTCATAGAATAGTTTGTGAATCACAGCTAGCACCAGTGCTATGCAGTAATGTGCGTTTATAAGAGGAAAATCTAAGCAGAAAGCCGGCGTACTTTATAAAAGCAAGTTCGCCACTCGGTTCGTCTTCTTCATTCGGTACTGTGTCCCGAATTCACCATTTCCGAGTAAAATACTTCCTCGAATGAGAACCAAAAATTAAATAATTTGTGCACAGAAAAACGTGTGACGGTGGTTCCCAATGTTGTGGTGTTAATTATTTTTAGAAACAAGGTTAATACAATTACAGCCCCGGATGGGGCCTATGGCGGGGGATCTTCTAAGTCAACAGAATAATTAACAGGTGCGACTGTGTGTATGTGGCGACTCGAAACATTGTCAGCGCAGTCGCTAGCAGGTGACCATCTCGCCTCTGTGTCACTTCCCGTGTCCTTCCACACTTATCAGTTTCCAATCGATGCCAACCGATAACAAAAGTGCGTGTGAACGACAATGACTACAATCATTCGGATCACGTTTTTCAGATGCGCATATATTTTTATATCGACTCGCTGTGCACTGGACAAACAGCCGGCCCCAAAAATAGATAATGAGAGATAACAATTTCAGAGTTTCGTGAGAGGTTTCGTATGTTCATGGCAAGAAAGCAGAGAACCTTGGGTTTTTGCTTTTGTGAACGACGCACATTCGTACGTAAGCAGCACTACAAATTTGGCAAATTAAAACGACCCCTTCAACATGCACACCTTAGCAAAGAATACAATCATCATAATTCCTTAGACCAGGTAGGCCTCGTTCAACAAAGTGTATTATTTTCAACGATGCCTATTATCAAGTGTGGAAACTGGTTGCTACTCAGAACTGTCGCGTTCATTTTTTTTTCCGGTTACACATTGGAAAGTTGATCCACAATTTGAGATCAATGTGTCGCACAACTAACTTGAGACAAGCAGCGACACTCGTATCTGGCGAGGCAAACAACGGCGCATCTGCGCACGAACGATTACCATTCAAATTTTAAGTCGACTTGGCCGGGACTGTCACCCTTTTTGACTTCGCAACCAGGCGAGCCGTTCTACCAGTTTGGTGCTACTGTCACGGTCATTGGATAGAAAACGTCCATGACAACCCCGCACCAGACAAGCAAGTGCGAAGGGAGAAAATGTGACGGCGATAACCAGATAATCGGTTAAAGACTGCTGTCACAAAAAAAAACCTAAGAGGGCACCATTTAACCAGGATCATGAGCCGTAACAAAAACTACGAGTAATACATGTATATTTTTAAAAAAGCAATACTATTTGGTGTTGTGACGTTAATATTTTTATTACGACGAACCAACTTCCTCTTCTACTGTGTCAGAAGTCCAAACGCGCCACGGTGGGCACATTATAGGCGCTTTGGCTAGGTAAAATTAACAGATCGTATTCTGAAAAGACACTGATGAGGAAATAATAATAAAAATCTAGCGTACTACTCTGTACTGTAGGGACAACTATCATCAACTATCGATTGTATCACCTATTGGTATCTCAGATTCGGATGGAGACTAGTGCAGAGCACAGCCCCGGTAGTGAGTCAAGAAAGAATAAAATAAAATAATTGAATTTTCAGAGATAATTCCCGAACAACCCTACACACCTCTTGTAGTGCCAACCTCTGTTTCGTCGGGGCGCCACCAAAACGCTACAGATGTGTGTGCATAGACGGCGGCCACATTTTCTCCAGAACCAGCTGTTTCTGTTCCTAAAATCACTTCTGCCCCCGACCCCATAAAGTTGTCATGAAGCGCGGCGGGTTTACTTTCACTTCCAACCCAAAATGAACACTGTTGCTCTCTGGTGGATTTCAGAAAATCCATCCAACTAGCTAACTAACCCACTGTGGTCGTCCAAATGATGAAATTAGCACCACATACAGTGTGCTCGCTCATTAGAGCAGAGCGTCCACAAACGCTGAACATGATCGGCAATCCCCCGCAAGGGTGCGCAGCCTGTAGCATAACCACAATTAAGATTTTTTTTTTTTTAAAAATCTTCGATATTTGGCTTATAACTTCGTTCTACTGAAGTTGTTGCGTGCGAGTAGGCGACATAAAAGGGGGCAACGAATGTGTGTCATACGTGTAAATGGGACACCACTAGAACAACGACGCTCGGGCAAACGACAGTTATGTAAAGGTTTCGATAAATCTTCTCCCCCCACCTAGTTGTGGGACATTGAGAGGAGGGGGAGGGGGGGACTGTTACCCGAGATATGTCCTCACATTGTCGCCTCGCCAGCGAGTCTGCATAAATTAACCTCCTTAGACCCAAACCGAATTCGGCAGAATCTTTTATTTCTTTTAGATTTCACGTAAATATTCCCCAAAATAAGACTACCCAAATGTTTAATAATGCTACTTTTCTCACTAATTGAAAATTGCAACTTCATTTCCCCGGGGCATGTTCTGCATAGGGTCGTCTATAGTCAAAGCAACTAATACTTTTTAGTCCATTTACTGGAATTTACCAATAACTAACCATTTCATGGCGTTCATATATTCCGCATAATTTAGGCATTACCGTCAAAGCCACAGATGAGCATGAAAATATAATGAAATTGCGGGCCACAGTATTGTCAAGCTCTGCACTACAGCCAAGGCCACCACCAGCAGCAACAACTCACGACCGGGTAGTAAGTAACAGCCGGCAAATCGCTAATGGCTTTTCAGGGCCACCACCTATACGACACAAAAATCTGCGCGCATGAATACATAAGATAGGGGGATACATAAGGGTGGGGGCGACATTTTGTTGGAGCGCACGTACTTGTTTAAACAAGGCACGACGCCTGACAAATGCCAATCACTTACTTGCCCTATACAGAAACCCTTTCAGCACCGCTGGCCAAAAGACCAAAAATTAAGAAACTGTTTAAATTCGTTGCATTTTTCAAATAAAAACTAATGTACCTGGTTTTCCGGAATCCACCTACTATCTGACATTTTCTGTAACACAGGTGGAGGGCCGCAAAGAAATTTGGAACGCGTAATCGTCCCAGACCGCAGGTTCTAATCCCGTCTACCTCCCTTTAGTTCAGTGTACCGTACAGTTCAGTACACTTTCGGTTGATGGGTGGTGGCGGACCTCCAATTCCTGTGGCTCTTTGACCGAAAAATTTCAGACAGCATTTGACGAGACAATCTTAACTCGTTGCATTTTTCAATTTTAAGGTACATTTTTTTCTGTTTTCGTTATTCCAAGTGGTGCGATCGCCGTGGCCCCTCAACCCTTCAGAGTACAAACTTCAAAATCGCTGCGTGCTGTGTTAATTAGAAAAATCTATTTCTCTTTTTCGACAGTCCAATTAACCTGCCCATACGCTTTACTCACTGGTTGCATTTTTAATCAGTTTCCTGTCTACAGTAACAAGAGGTTGACCCGTGATCGCCTATGTTTGAAGCCACTCGACGCACGCGTATTATGACTGGGCGGTGACCTTCGTGTGATTGCCAGACACCTAATGTGGGCAACACTTGAACCGTTATCAACGTTCATACGCCCCCCTCCCTCCCGAAATAACAAATCGCCACTCGACACAATATCCGCTTCACAAAATAAAAAACCAAATTGCAGTCTAATCGCATTTATACAACAAAAAACTAATCAATCATAATCACATACTGCAGCGTTCAAACATCGCCAACCTCTTCGATGTGCCATCATATTAAAGAGTACCCTGAGCATGTGTCGATCACGATTTGATGGATATTTAAACAGTTCTGCGACTTCCTGCTAAATTATATGGTAACAAAAAGGCACCGGTATCTATACCTAAACTGATTGAAGAAATGTTAAAGAAACCAATTACAATTTAATTAGTCAAACACGAAAATAACAGAAATCAAACCACTGTTCCACTGTATATTGTGGTTTTGGTCGATTGTGATAATCTGGTGTTCAGAATCAACGAAATCTAACCAGGAGACGAAAGACACCGAATCGATCGTATAAATTTACTATTCAACTGCTGGCTGTCCTCTATCAACCCTTTCATTTATATTGAAAACTGGCTTGACAACGAACCGCGCATGCCAATGGGCGGCCTCTAGTGGCAAAGCGCTGTAACCAAAAATTACAACAATAAGGTGATTGCCCGTGACAGGTAATTTTGACAAATTTTCTCAAGACTCCAATTTCAGTTTTGCACCATGACAACGCGATAAGATTTTGTTTCGGACGAACCTGCTTCACCTAACCAGTGAACACTGAATAACACAAGAAAAAATAATTTTTTAAAGATTCAGTCAAAATACTAGCAATAATTTATTGTAGTTAATAGATCGTAAATTGAAAGACCTAAGTTCGTGAATATAATAATAAACGGTTTATGAAATTTTCTGCTACTTTTTTAACATAATCTTTGAGTAATGGTAACCTCTGATCACAATTTTTTTCTTTTAGAAATTGATGATAAATTAATGATATGGGGAATCGATGAGAAAACATATTTTTTTAAATTAAAATTTAATTAACGAATGACCTCAACATGCACGAAGGGCAACGTTCTTAATTACCAACGTGACCAATCGTATCTCATTTTTTGTGTGTCCGGCGAGAGGTGGTAGTGGTGGAAAAAAAAATCAGCTTTGAATTTAAAATGAGCCATTAATCTGTTACCGAGTCAGTTGTGGGGCGGGAAGTGCGCATGTGATCGGAATAAATTGAACGGCGAATTTAAAAAAAGCGATAAAACCGGTACATACATATGAGAGCGGAGAGCTCATTTTGTATCTGCCTTGTTGCAATTAAAAATACAGTGCTAAAGCTGGGGAAGACAAGAAATTAATCTCTTTAGATAGAGAGCACCACAGTCGAGACAGACAAAAACAACGGACGACAAACTAATAATGACCACCATCCCCGATACCACTACGTTGGAAAACCCTAAGACGACGCAAAGTAACTTTCATAATCCCGAATCGATAATCAGAAAAAGACACAAAATATTTACCAGAATTTAATTGAATAAAAGAAAGATTACTTTTTAAATTACGTTTAAAGCGCAGAAATATGACTACATCCAACGAAAATCAAAAGAAACAAATATCTGCATCTGAGCACATTATTGAGAGAAAAAGCAGCCCAACTAATATTTTCACTAGCCTTTATCATTTAAAATTTATCCAGTAGCATGATCCATAGCCCTGAACCCCATTACGTTTAATCAGACCGACCATGATATATTAAATGCTCTTTTTGTAAATTTATTACATGGACCAACTCAAAACTTTAAAATAAAAATGCCAGCATCGATTTTCTCAAGTAGGTCTGCCCGATCAGGCTTGTGATTACCAAATAGCTTAATCATTATGTGAAAGGGTAAAAGACAGAGTAGCGTTAGTCGATTTCTTTTCTTTTTAAATTTTTCGAGTTTTGTGGAAAAATGTAATCTTAGGATGTCAAATTATTTAAAGAAATTGTCACGAAAGCCAAAGCTTTTCTATGGCGCCGACAGAGCAACAGAAGTTGAATAGGTACACGGAAACACGGTTTCGTTATCATGCAGAGTGGTGCAAGCCTGGTTCACTGTCCTGGTTCACAAAAGGTGAATTCATTAACGGTAAATTCACTGGAATAAATTACAAAAGCGCCAAATTAATTTCGGTAACATATCGAATATTTGTTTGCAAGCAAAATATTAAAAACATTACTTTTTTATTTTTAATCGCAAGTACACAATTCATAGTAATGTGCATGAATGACAACATTTCATTCAACCGTATACTACCGAAACGAATTTGACCCTTTGGAATTTATTGCAGCACTTTCTGTAAATCCTTTTGTTCCAATTCGGGAAGAAAAGGGTGGGGGACCACTCTACCTTTCACCATTCCATATAATCGTGGCGGAACGGAACTAAGACATAGGGAAAATATAGGAGACGTGGGGAGATGGTTAAACTGGAAAGGGAGGTCAACCGGAAGAATGGGTTATTGGTTGTCGGCATACCGGAAACAATGACCACTCGTGTCACAATTTGGAAATTGTTTATTACGAGCGCATATATCACACCCTCCAAAGGACCTAGGGACAATTTGGTCAAGTGCTCTCTTGTCAACAGATCTACGAACGTTTTGCACGATTACGTACTAGATCTCAGAATGCGCTCTGGAGCAGTTGAGCTACCTTATTTTGTAAAATTTCAGATAACTGCTTTCTGAACATCCCCCCAAGATTTTCAATTTTTTTGTTTCAATTACTGGTTTTAAAAAAATCAAGAAATTGTCCTGGTTTGGGGTGCGGGGTCTTAGTGGGCTCTAGGAGCAGCGTATCCCAAGTAAGAAACTGAGATGAGAGAGCATATAGACTTCGGTGTACAGTACATGAAAGGCCATCATTTAGCCGTTCATCTAATCTCCGAATAAATTACGCTACGTGATGTTAATTGTACGAGTAATTACTCGCAGCGCGAGCCCGTGGCTGGCATTTACGACACACCAATTTATTGCTGAACTGCACCGATGACAGCACACTCTGATCGATAAATTTGTTATCGAGAGGGTGAGGGCTTTTGGGAAGGGGATAGGGGGATTATGGTATAATTCCAAGATGAGGACCAAGAAATCACTTTCAGGTCCCCCACCCCAACGATCCATTAACGTGACTCAAATTAAATCACCAATTATTTGGGGTTCATCCACTCGTGATCATATTACACACATTTCCCCCAACGTATTTCCATCCTCACTAGGTGGTTTATTTGGCAGCAGGCTCACTGACGGTATGTTGCCATTGTCACCGTCGGTGACAGAACCTTCTAAAATATCTCATCCAAATCTTTGGCCCAAATTGTTTTTTTTACCCACCTCATATTGAAGTTGATAAACTGCAAATAGTGCCAATAATTTCCTGCGGCCCAGATTGAGTAGATTTTTAAGACGTGCTTGCAATGGGAGAAGAAAAGAGTTCTACTCTTACCGTTTCGTATCCTTTGATGAAATGAGACACTCCGTCGTTCAATTTACGCGGAACACAAATTCCTTTCGCCTGGAGAGAAAAAAAAAGATACGGATTGAGAAAAAGAATAAAGACCGATAACAGAGCAAGCGGACACAAAATGTCATTTCTATAATTGGTCATTTACAGCGTCCTAGTAATTGGGTTTTAAATGTCAATCAGATATGTATCAATATTTCCAGCGCGCTTAGTGGAGTTGCACTGCGATCTCTTGAGTCCTATTTCCACATATCAAGCAATTCATTTATTTGAAGCAGCAAGCTGAATTGCAATAGCCTCATAAATAGAGCCAATACCATAAGCATACTGCTACGATAAAGCCAATACTAAAGTATATTTCACGACTACTCATCATAAAAACAACAATGATGCGCTAAAACGATTTTCTAACTTTTCCAAACACTGAAACAATTTCACATTACCGATAGACTACCGTTTACATCAATGAAACTAATGAGAAACTTAAGTCTCTGCTACACGCGATCGATCATTTCATGTTGGTGTCCCATGAAAAATGCCAATTTGTTGCGTTTAAACAAGCAACGAAGGATTTTATCAGACACAAGGTTCATAAACAAGGGAAAAGTGATTTTTATTTGTCTTTCACACTACACTATTAATAGTTCACTCCAATTTATGCTAATCAATACGTCTACATGAAAGCGTTGTTACCGGTAGTCCTAAAGTTCACAATCATCTTTGCTTTTGTGACGTCATTAGTCGCACTTCCTTTTACCCCATTGAACAACCAAATTCAAACCTCACGCCTCTTAGTCCCCTCTAACTGCCTGTAGATGGCGACACCTGTATTTGTTTACCATGTATTAATACACCGTATTAGTCGCAAATCTCATGAAATCACCATTGAAATTGTAACACAACATGCAGAGTAAATTTCGCGGCGCTGCGTTACGTCGTAGGTGAGCTATCTTTGTACATTTTATTTTACACCAACTTTGTTTTATCGCGCATGAGATTTTGCAACGTGTTACGACTGTGTCAGACTGCAGACAAAAATGTATTTCCATGGAGCCAAACGTGAAATGATCGATCGTCTACAAACAGGGCTTAAATGAGCGGTAGACCTGCAAATCTGAGGCCCTATGCCCCCGAGAGAGTTAGTGAGATAGACTAGTATGCGGAGAGCTCAGCTGGATCGTAAAGAGCAACCCAGTCGGTCACGAAGCGCATAATTGTGCGAATGGGGATTAATAAATCTTCAAGTAATGGCGGCAACCGGGGCTCTGTTGGGAGAGCTCGTTATCATTGGGAGAAAGGGTGGCGTTGGGACGGGGGTCACTCTGAAAGTGCCATAACACAATTCACCGAAAAGGGTTAAACAAGGTATACAATTACGCTTTTGGAGCTTTCACGTTTTGTTCCATGGAAATGTCATTTCGTTTGGACCCAACACGTACTCGAAATGCTCGAGATCCACACAAATCTATTTCCATTGATCAAAACATAAATAAGTTATGATGATAAGTTATGAAGGAAATATCTCCGATTAAAAATGATTTATTTTAAAAATCTACGCTAATTAAATGTGTTATTGAGTTAATAAGTTTAAGCTGTCCATGCGCCAATTGCCACTTTTATTAGTTATAGAAAATGAATTGTTCTTGCAAGTTTAAACAAATTAAATGTACAGAACTCTGTATTTTCTCCACCAATTTTCATTTATAAATTATTATTATAGTAATTTAATTTTGTAGTTTTCTTAGCCATTTAGTAAGAACGCTCTCGGCTGTTTTATTAAGACTCCAAAAATGACTTGATCAGATAGAAGTAGTCACCTCGGGCGATTATTTGAAATAATCTCGATTTGCAGGGTAACCTTTAACATCCGCCGACACACACAGAACATGCTCAATCAACAACATGCTCATTCTGTTGCGGTAATCGGCTTTAAAAGGAACAAGTCAAATTCCAATTACATGATGGACAGTGGACCCTCAACAAATGCTCAATGGCAAAAATCCCACACACCTAAACAAAAACAAAATGTTTGACAACATTTTACTTGCAAAGATGCGATTGACACGTTTGAAGGGCATTGTGGGTGGGCAGCGTTTTTGACTTTTGCTCCGTTTATAATTGTTTTTCTTCGTCGATAAAAAATAATTGCCAAATTCGGAACCGTGAGAATTTACTAACGGCGATTACAAATGGACAAGGATAGTTTGAAGTTCAGAGGACGACGTTGACGATAATGTGCCCCATCAAGATAACAAAGCATTATACAAAAAAATTAAGCCATGAACTCTAGCACCACATTTCCACTGCTGTTGTTGCCAAGCTTATAGTCTTATAGTATAATACATCTGAGCGCTTCATATGAATTTTGAAACTTTATTGAAAATTGAGTTTATATCTATTTCGGCGACCCATTTGAAAATCACTTATGAACACGTATGACGTACAGTGTATTTAGATAACATTTTGCATTGTCAATTTTAACGACAAACCATGTCCATAAATTTGACATAATAAATACTGATAAATACTGGCCATAATTTGACATTAACAATGGTATTTTGATAATAATCAAATATTTTTGCATGATACTAGTCCATAATTAATTTTATGTATGCTTTTTAAAATTAATATTGTAATATCATTGTATAAGTTTGAGCGATAAATAGAATAACAAATTCATTTTTTGAAGAAATTATATTTTGCACACAGAAAATACAAAACTCAAGCGTTATGTAATTTCCTTTTTTCTTATTTAAAATTACAATTAATGCAAGTAAATTAATTATCAATAAATTCATTTTTTCAAGAAACTATATTTTGCACACAGAAAATACAAAACTCAAGCGTTAAATAATTTCCTTAGTACATATTAGATATATTTAGATATCTACCAAAAAATAGTTTTTTTCTGTAAATTTTATAAAAATTTTGTAAAAATTAAATCTGCTAAATTTTAGACCCGCAAATCTGCACAGTCACGATAAAAAGAAAATACGATCACATGGCTCCGGAAATGCAAGACGAGAGCAGAACCAAAACAAGGGTCAGGGATGGGAGGATTCAAGGCAGACATAGGATGATACAAAAGGTCAGGGTTCATTGTCATAAGAGACCGATAGAGCCATCAAGCGACCTCAGTCGACACAAGACCTTAATATCGAGAACTACCCCCGATATAGCTCCCCATAAACATTAATAGGCGGCCAGCTATGGCCACTACACATTACCACTAGGTGGCGCCCACTTCATTATGGTAGCAGACTGCAGGTTGCAATTTTGTGGCCGCCACATACCCATTATCGAGAAGCGTTTCATGGTCAAATGTCTTTCTATCCAGCTACAATAATTACGACGAACTAAATATTTATGGAACGCCACCAGAGGGCGTGAAGAATGACTCGCGCACAGAGCTCATACAACTGTAGCTGCTGTAAACGGTACATTGCACGAGCAGAACCACATCCACGTCCTGCTGCGACTCGTGTAGTCAAAATATGATTAGGCCAATGCTGCCAGCCACACAGTTAACTAGGTCAACGGAAGTCAATTCAACGTTTAAATATTGAATATTAAAACGGTCGCGTTGGGTGAGCACAGTCGGGCGCAGACTGACTCGAATCTACATAAACATTTATTATTGGCATAGGCACTATCAAGAGAACAGTTTCCGGTGCCTGGGATGCAGAGGAGGTGGAGGGGAGGGGTGGGGTGTGGCATATTTGACCATTATAAGTGAGATAATTCGCAAAAAAAGAGGCACAACATAAAACAGAAACAACCTGGAGTAAGTAGTACGTACTCTGAAGCACTAACTTCATTTTGCAAGGACCTTTCAATTTAATTCAAATTGCCCACCATCCAAGTAAATGAGGGATTTTTAGTTAGGACGTCTGGATGATATATATCTTAAATGGTGAATTCGGGACAATTCTAATTAAAATAATATTAAAATATTATTATAAAAGCGAGTTCGCCACTCGGTTCGTCTCCGTCCCGAATTCACCATTCAAGATATCCAAGTAAATGACTGACTGAACAGCAAACATGCAATGCCGCACAATTTCGCACTTTCCTATCAAAATTCTTCATAAAATATCTCCGCCAACTGATCTCAAACACGACTTGAATTAAATATACCATATTGAATAGTCGAAACATTTCTTAATTTTAATAAAATTATTCACCGAAATATAGTCACATTAGAATTTCTTTTGAGTGGGATGAAGTTTGACAAAACCGGTTGCGTCAACAACAAAAAAGCACATTTAACAGGTGCAGCCAGTGTGTCTATGCGGTTAGGGTGTCAATTCGCTTTTGTATTGCATACGAGTCGAACCAAAAGATCGTCCTTGAAATGTGAAACGTTGAACGCCTGATTTTTTTCATCGTGCGGCGAACGAATTGGAGGCCATTTTGTATGGGTTCCAAAAGCGAAATTGGAGAAGCCAACAGAAGCAGTGTGCGGCAGACTCCCAACTATCTCATTGATATACTTATTGCACCAGCGCGATATTTATTAGAATTATCGATTTGATCGGGCTCTCAAATCTCGTACACTGTTAAACGGCGCGTCCAACAAAACTATCCTAAATTCAGAAATGATTAGCAGTATTTTCATACGTAGAAGCGAGTCTCACA
This sequence comes from Mycogona germanica, assembly GCA_034698785.1. NCBI lineage: Eukaryota > Metazoa > Arthropoda > Diplopoda > Chordeumatida > Chordeumatidae > Mycogona > Mycogona germanica. The sequence continues at coordinate 18,424 of JAQGBY010003042.1, forward strand.
ATATCTAAACTACAACAGTTCGATATGGACGTGGTTCGAATCTAATATCAAGTGTCTTCAAAATGCCAGGCAACCAAGAGATTTATTTAGGAAGTTTATTTTAATGGCGCATTAATTTTATTCAAATTCAATTTTAACCAATCATCTACAATTGTATAATCATTTTTTATGTACATAATCAACAACAAAATAATTTCTTGAGACCAAAAACAGAATAAAGATGTTGAAACAATTATTTTTTTTAATTAATTTTGCAATTAAAAATATTTGGAAAAATATTAACTCTAGCAAATATGGGCAGTGCAACAGGACAAATGCTCTGTATTCGTGTGTTTTGGCACAAGACTGGATCTATAATTTTGAAATATGAAGATTGTGGGGAAATTGAGGGATAGTGGACAAACAAGCGGACAAACAAGCAGACAACTTTAGTATGTAACAAGTTCTCTCAACAGGGAAATGGAAGTGAAGTGATATTGTACAAATTCGACTTTGATCGGCGCCTTGATGCTTCCATTATTCCCTGCCCCCACTGAATGACAACTTTCGTAATACAGCAGAGTACCGGCTGCTTTCGCCCACAGACACTTCAAGCCGATTGACATCCCTATTTCACACCCGAGTGGCTAACCACACTCAAGACTGTCTCCTCGGAGGGTAGTTCAGAAAAACGCCGAAAATAATTAACACTAAGGCATATGAATCGAGTGATTGTGATTACAGGCAGCGTCGAAAAGCTCGATTTTCCACGGCTCTGTCCCGTGTTTGTTATTTTACGCCGAAAATAATATCAAAAAAGAAGTAACCATATCTAAACAAATTTTAACTTGTTAAAAAATAAAAGCAACTGTCTTTACCCGCATTGTAACAACCACATGGAGGCACAAGAGTTGTCGAAAAGCGAAAGTGAGGTCACCAATCCAATAATCTACCATTCCAAATAATACAATGTATACGTGATGATTAACCAGGAGGCGTGGGTTTGACAAATTACCAGGTCGATCCCCACAGTGGTGGTGGTGGGGGGGGGCTGGAAGTTTAAGGGGAACACCCTGATGGACCTCTTAACAAATATTACATTACATGGGTTAGTAAGGCTGAGTCCTCAATTTTTTGTAAGAAATTATTTAGGTTACACAAACTTCAAAATAAACATTAGAAAGAGCGGGAAAATATCGAACTTTCGAATACGTTCACACAAACCCTTCTTTTGGGAGAAATGCATAAATGCTCGTGGGAAAATGTAGAACAGCTATTTCTCCGCTCTCTCTAACACATATTTTGTGATTTGTACAATACCAATTATCTTACTAAAAATTGAGAAAATAACTTTTAAGCGTCACTCGTTCATACATTTCTTAATTTTCAACAATATGATAGAAATAATTTGATTTAATTTACAACTTCATATCTGCATTTTCAATCTGAGCGGTTATTTTTGAACGAATGCAAACTGTCAATGATGTCGAGTGATCGAGAGGATAGCGTGCTTGCATTTAATTCCCGTGTTGTGGTTTCGATTCCGGTCGAGCCCTTTGGAATTTTTCGGGCGAGATAAATTCCGTCGCATGCCCTTTTTCGAAATGGATGTAAAATCATGACCCGTGCCTATATCGGGACGTTAAATATCCCTTTCCTTGGCAGCCTAGGTTAGGCATCTACCTTGGCGGGAGAGGGGCCGGGTGATTACATGAGCAATCGCCAGTGAACCTCCTTGACATTTTTTAAACAATTTTCTTTGTAAAATCCTGGCATTCCCAAAATACAATATTTTAGCAAGTTTTCCAGATTAGGTTTTCATATTGACATTCCCTCCAATGAGCAGTGCGATTAATTTTCGAGGAGCACATGCAAAAAAAACCCCTTCTAAAAATAGCATCGAGGCCGCAGCCGGCACACAGCCGTCAGCGATCTAACCTCGACTGACCCTGCCGGATCAAAGTGCAGGAGTCGGACCGCGAGCTGGCTGCCAGCACGTGCACAGCACACAACCCCGCTCCTTCCTCCTTCCGAGTCAAACACTTTCCATTTTCGTCGGCCGATGACTGATTAAAGAAAAAAATGAAATTCGTCTGATAGACACACGATAAACAATTATGTCACTGCAAACATCAGGCCGGTTTCTATAAAG
>JAQGBY010003043.1:0-20541 GCA_034698785.1 Mycogona germanica
TTACCTTGATCTAGGACAAAGAAATCGCTAGAGAACAAGAGTTAAGTTCATGTCGGACTCCTCGAATCTTTGATTCGCCACTCATGTCGCTAGATGGCGCACCATAAATTGTGTTTGGCGCCTCCCTGTTTAGCACTGACTCCTAGTTTTCACTGTCTCCTAGTTTTCACGATTCATGTCCTTCGCCGATTAATCGGAAATCAACGCCGTCTATCGACAAGATGGGAAACTAAGAAGCGCAGAGCCGCCAGTATTGCCGTCTAGCGGCAATTGTAATTGGGAAACTATGAAGCGAAAAGTCACCAACAATAGACGGCAAAGTACACACGATATCCTTACCTAACCTAACCTAAGTAGTTTCCCCTTTCAGTCGATAGACGGCGGTTCTGCGCTTCGTAGTTTCCCCTCTTGTCGATAGACGGCGTTGAATCGGCGAAGGACATAGACCGTTGTGAAAACTAGGATGTTGACGATGTTCTTTCCCATAATATAGTATTTGTCGCGGGCTGTCGCGTTATTATTTTGTTATGTTTTTTGGCATCCCGATTGCCAATTTTACTTTAATTTAAACAGACTGCAACCGTTTTGTTGAACATGGCTTCCAGTTTCGTGTGTCTGCCAGACGAAGTCTTAGAAACTATTTTTTATTTCCTTGACGGGGTGTCGGTTGCTCGAAGCCAGCTGGTCTGCATGAGATGGCGGCATGTCATCAAATCTATGGAGGCTACGCGGAAATTTGAACTGTGGAAATCCTGCTGCTGCGCTGAAATTCCGGCAGACATCGCCATGGAACTCATCGGCAACAAACTAGTTTCCGATGTCCCGGCGACGGGAACAAAGAGTTCGACCAAAGAGTGCCAAACGAATAATGCATTTTGGCGATCGTCCTACATCAAGTGGGCTAAATCAAGAGACATGGGTCGTTCCCTCCGACAAAAATACAATTGGCTCCAGTTTGCACTGCCAATAGAGACTGACAGTGTTACATGTATCAAAATTACAGGTGTACTGAATTTTGTCCAATTTTGAATTGACCTTAGACTGCCTCTGAAAATATGTTCAATCTGTCATTCTCGTCTCATGAAATGTAGTCGCCTAACCACCTTGTTGGTCCCATTTCACCTCTGCTCGGGTCAGCCTTAAACTCCAGGTGACAGCACAACCGTTTTCGACATTGATCATTCTTTCGAAACTGGGGAGACGTCCAGAAGTGAAGGCTTTCACCATAACAACAGGATAATCCTTAAAGGAAAACAATTATATAAGCTCTGTCGTCTATAACCTTGCTTTAATCTTATTTAAAAAGTTTTTAATTAGTAGGGACTTGATGTCAGATCTAGCAGATATTTTACTATCGAATTTTTGCAGAGAAATTACTTACATTTTTTTAAAATAATTTCAATCAACTGTAGTCAACCGCACCACAGGCGTTACGCAACCCTCATGGTGCTTAATTAAGCACTATGCGAGGGGTATGACCAGTACCCCGGGATCGAAATTTTTGAGAGCCCGCGCCGGGAATCGAACCTGGGACCGACAACCGACTGGGCTACGAAGAGTATTAATATTACAATATATTTATTTAGAACCACACAACCTTTAAATTTTAATAAATTAAATTCGATCGGCCCTTGAGCAGCACGATACCAATTGAAATAACCAATGATTCAAATAAATTGATTTCCTTATAAAAATCATTAGATGAGAAATATGGTCATCCTGACTTGTGAAATTGATTTATCCTCGTTATTTTAGGCAACTGTATTGTCACCGGGCATGACAGTGGCGCAGTACAGATTTTCGATGCAAATTCCAATACATTTGTTAGATGTGTGCTGAAGCATCTCAAATCAGTGACTGATTTGGCATTGGTGCGTCTGACCAGTGAACCCTTTGGTAAGCGTGGATATAATTTTATTTTGTTTTCAATTATTTTCTCTATTCAATAATTACACTGATGACACAATATAAAATATTATGACCTTTTTCTTCTAGAGTGCAAGTACCAAAATGATTTGGTGTTCTGGCACCATCATGTGATCTCAGCGGGCAAAGATTCTACTCTGAGAATTGGTAATTTGATTACGAAAGAGTCTGTCGTTCCTGTAGTAACGAAGAATTTCAATTGCCGCGTTAATCACGTTAGGTAAGGCATTGATCAGAAAAAAAGTTATATTATTCCTGAAAACGACTCGCTTCAGCCCAATTCGTGCTGGACCAACTTGTGGCATATGGTCCCGGGTTCTATCCCATACTCCCATGCTCTCTTTTATTCGATCCCTGAATACTGGTGAAAATGTGTCCCTCACTCACATAGTGCCAATGCATCGAAGGGATACTGAATTTCCTTTTAGCGCTTTTCGCTACAGTATTTGTTTTTCCAATTATTCATATATTTTATTTCAAATCGATGAATTGCTTCCTTATGTAAATAGGGTATTTGGTAAACTGGTCACCACTCTGAGTCATATGGGACGTATACATATGTGGGAAATGGAGTTAGATGATAGAAAGCTCACAGTTCAGCTCATAAAGGAATTCATTTTGCCTGGAAATCACTTTGTCGATTGTCACTGGATTGGATTTTTCAATTGCAAGGTTAGTTTCAATGACGTATTCCTAGTGAATCGTGTATTGTGCAAATTTTTCTTGCCAAAAAAAAAGCACAGAACGCCTGTAATGACTACAGTTGATTGGAACAAAAGAATAACTATTTTCACTTATTGAATTAAAATGTACACAAATTGACAAATGGAACATTGCTTATTAAGTGTTCTATTGAAATAATTAGGATTCCCAAGGTTTTCATACAAATCTCACCAAGTGTAATATGTTTTGTGATAATACATACTACTTGTTATTTCAATTTTAGGTTTTATGCATCGATAGCATATTTGATCGGTATACATACGATGTGAACGGTTCTCGCTACTCTAGCTGTCGTTCTCCAGAGATCTTTCCGGCTAATGATTACCCTTTTTGCTCCATAATTGTGACCCAATGCTTCCTCTTTCGTGAGCACATCACGATATTGCTTTCAGGTAATTTATAAATGTTGATCTGGGTCGCTAATGTGCTTAACACAAGGCATTGATTTTTTAGTCTTGGCTAGTTTCTCTGAACAACAAACAATAATTTTCAACAAGTGAGTTAGATTGATGGACAGCAACCGATGATCGGCGACAAGGTCGTAGATAAACGATCACCGATCATTGATTGCTGTACATCAATTTTTTTACTTTTTATATTTGTTAGCGGACAGGCAGTTGTTTATTTCCACGAATGGACAAACGTTTCGTCATTTCTCACCAATGGAATATTTTCATGGCTATGTGACTTCGGTGGCAATTCGAGGAAATTTATGTGCCATTGGAACGAATATAGGTAAGCGTTTAAATACTCCTTTACCTTTTGACTGTAACGTCGACGCCCTAAAGGTTCGACAAAACTGTCGTCATAAAATGACCGACTTTGTTAATTTACTTTCAGGTTCGTTAAATCTATATTATTTTGAAAATAATCACGACTTGTTAAATCTGAAACTCGACGATCCCATTTGGAAGATTAGAGTTTCGGATCATGCGGTAACTGCCATTGATTTGTTCCTGGATGCCAATCAGCCCATATTGGCAGCTGCCACTGCCAAGGGCATTTGTTCAATTATGTTTTTTCCATGGTAGATCAGTTATTATGTCTGTCTCGCCTTAACCATCATGCTTTAATAATTTACTTGCTTTGCTTTTATATAATTGATTTAATAATTTTTTAATAAAAATAAATTATGAAGAATGATAATTCGTCTGATGCTCATAGATCCGAAGTTATATTTATTAAAAAAATGTGCAAAAATATCGTTCAACGATACGAGTAGGTAGATACTAAATATACCTATCCATGGTGTATTGTATTTTATTTTTTTCTTATTCACTGAAGTGTATATCACAATAGGAGTTTCTGTACCCCTCTCGGTGCTTACGCACTATGTGAGTGTCACATTTTCACCAGTACTTCATCGATAATTTTATCAGTATAATAATCGAAAGCCCGCGCCGGGGATCGAACCCGTGACTGCCGAACCAGTCAGTCGCTAAACCAACTGCGCTACGACGAGTTCATAAAAACATAATTTCTGGAAGCTCAATGAACATAGAATTTCGTCTGATTTTCTAGTTTAATCTTGACGTTCGCCATCTAACCATATTTCATTTTACGAGTTTGTATATTTTATGCTATTTAATATGAAACGCTAAATTTGTTGTAGTACGGCTATGCGGGTAGGCCGTGTAAAAGAGCTATACAAATTTTGCTGGCCAACATATGGCCGCTTGATCCAATTTGTTAACTTCATTAGCATATTATTGGGCCAACGCTAATTGCTGCAATTCAGCAATAACTAAAAGTGAAAATTGATGGTGCTATTTTAATTTTCAATTCACTGCTGTTAAAATAAAGAGATGTACAGTAGATGCAATCATACCACAAAAATTACAAGCATCTCCTTAAAATATTTCGTGTCGTCGTTTTCCCCTGTCGTATCCTGGGCTTTGCCCTTTTTTTATTTCACTGTTGTTAGTTTCACTGTACACGTAAAAAACATTCCACTATCTTGAATAATTTTTTCTATTCTGATGAGTGTGCACCAGAAAGAGAAAATAAAATACAAAAAGTATTTTGAGATTGCTGCTAAAGAACCTCTTAACGCAATTTTTTAATTGTCACGTTAAAGGGATTCAATCCCAAATCATTCTTTTTCAATCCAGGGACGCATTTCACTTCACTCGCTTTAATTTCGAGTGTGGCTTATGCGCCACACACGCTTGTGGCGCTACAAGCGGTTACACGGAGCACTGTATGACGAGTTGTTGAACATCAGCTGCTATTGTGGGTGGAGTGAGTCCGACTTTCGTTAATAGGGCACAACAGGTGTGTATGTCCTGGTGGGCGCATGTTTCCCCGACGTCGCGCGTAAGGCCACGCTCCCAAACACGCATCTGTCGGGTGTTTCCAAAATGGCAGCGCCCTGTTTGTCAAGTGACTAAACTTAGTTATTGTTTCCCGCTCCCCTAGACCTTTCATTCTTACAAACTTGATGATTCGAACGCTGGCAAGCGCCTGATATCTGCAAACACGTGATTCTATTTTCATTCTTTCAAAAAAAAAGTGACGATCAATTTTTATTTCTTGTTTTTCAAGAATAATTTTGTATCGTGTCGGTTTTGTGCGCGCACAACGGAATGTCTTTTGATCGGCCAAGCTAGAATCGGATCGTTGGAGGCTGTTGAATTTCTGACCATGTTTTTCGATTTGTTCGCCAAAAATTTCCTGTTTTCGAAATCAACGTGAATTGTTCGCTCCGGTAGTTACGGTAAGTGTATACATTTGAAAATATTATTGCCACTATAAAAGTGTCTTGTTTCGAAACACGTGGATAAGTACATGTACGTGAAAGCCAGGGTGTCTATTCTCGAATCCTGCTTTATGTCAAATTTAAATAGTTACCAATGCGATTGCCCGACTCGAACGTTGGGTTCAGCACGGTTCCATCCGAGATTTTACCTTCTAAAAATAGAAAATCTATTAAATTAATTTCAATAAAATATTAATGAACATAGTCGTCAACATTCTGATGTCGTTACTTCTCGTTACCTTTTTCGTTCTTACTTTTGATTCGTCATTGCTTCAAGTTGTGCTACAAGCCAAATCATTATTTTGGCAATCTCTCAAACGGCTGCATGAGTAAATCGTTTTTTGCGAATTGGGAGACAATTGCCGGCGTAATTTTAACAGTATCGCTTCTTTTCAAATGATCGAAGAAGGCTGGTAGCGCCAAGCATAATAATAGTTCATTCGAAAACTCAGCCTGTCTTTACCCCTTTTTCAGATTTATCTTTTGATTGAATTTTGGAAATTTCACAAACGGTGAAACTAATACTGACACTTTTGTATAGGGGCTGATTTGTGCTTCACGCGTGGATAAACAATGCGCCAGTTTCCACGGTTATTAAATGGTGACCATTTCGGAGGTCGAAAATATACTACACCCGCATCACAGGACGATCCGGAGGCAAGTCCCTTGTCAAATTTATTAATTGAAAAAGTTAAAAAAGTGTTCGATTGAAAACCCATTTTAATAGTTATGCAAACTTGTCCTGCGACTCTGCTGTATTGTTAGTGAGCGCTGACGCACCGATTCTTTTTTGTACCAACAATTGCTCATTGCATTATATATCGTTTGTCAATCGGTCATTGTTTGTTGCGCCACCGAACATAAACGAATGGTCCGATCACTGGGTTCTTTTGTACGACACATTCGGTGACTGTTGTATAATCTCCACAATGCTGTACAGCATTCAAACAATCATCGGGCTTATACTGTAGGAACGTGCGCTTGCGAAAACAAAACTATTCCTACAATAACATTTTCACAAAACTGCCCACCGCGTACAGACACAGAAGTTACAAGTAATTATGGCCTGTTGCAAGGATTACACCTTACCGAACATACACCTTACAAAACCTCGAGCACCATTTTTTTGGAACGCCCAAAATAAACAAACGTCTTAATGCAGCGCCTCCTGTGCTCTGGGAATTTGAAAACAAGTTGGTGATCTACCATCTGTGCCGAGTGTCATGAGAATCAGTCAGCATAACGCAAAGATGCAATAAAATATATCTTGTTTTTGTCTTTTTGTGGGCCACCCTGTGTATGCAAATTTGTATAAGCGCAGACCCGCAATTTTATGGTAATTTAAAAAAAGGGAGAGTTTGCTAATATGACTTCAATCTGTCATTTAGGCCGGAATGGCGGCGGCCAGCAAAGAATCGCTCAACACGATATCTACTGGTCTGACGTCCAGTACTAGCATCTTACATTCTTCCTCTAGTTCCAACGAATCCTATTCTGGATTTCCGTAAGTGCATAAATTATTTCGTACTTACAAAGTATTGTTACGGGTTTTAGCGAGTGCGCCATTCTTGTTGGGAATTCTGAATTCAGGATCAGCTGTGGGACGAAAATAACTAATGAAAAAAATGAACGTTAAGCGCTAATGAAATGTTAATGAAAGTTTTTGAAAATGAAAATACATCTCATAATGATTTTTTCCCGAATTAGTCTTTTCCAGAAGAAACTGCGAAAAATCATCGAACACTTGTCATTCAGGTCAGAAACTGTTTTAATCGTATTTTATTCTCATAAACCGTAAGTGAATGTCACGAAATTGTCGGTTCATGTAATACTCCGAATAAAAAATTATCTGTTTCAAGAGGTCACTACCATTATATTTCCCATGGTCGCACGCCTTCTTACGCCTCTCTCTCTATGATTACGTATGACACACATTTGACATGGGCTTTTTGAAAACTGCCGCAAATACTCATGAAGGCGGCATCGAATGAAGAAAACCAGATCTAATAACGAGTTTGCGAAAGCATGTAAAAACGTATAAATGTAACCGGAAGTTGGGCCATACAATATATTAATTTTCACAAAAACACTTTAAAAATAGGTTAAGCGCTGTAAGTGGGCAATTACATCAATTAACCGTTTTATAATTTTCACGACGATTAATATTGCCACTATACAATTCATTCAAAAATATGAACAAATTCTGTGCTGGCGTAGGGAAGCGCGCGCAGGCGTTTATTGGCAATAAGGGACTTCGTAAACCTCCTCTTGAGAACCAATGAATACAATTTTATTATGTGACAATGTAGATGCGTTGTATACACTTTCACATACTCGTATCATCGTATGTTACATAACGATTCGACAAATACTCGTAATTAAAAATGGCGGCGTTAACCTTGTCCAACACGCGACGACCATCGTTTAAAAATGAGACGTCGATGAAAGATTGAAGGGACTATTTTTATTTTCAACCGTTGTCCTGTTGGAAGCCAGTGGGGCGGTAAAAAAAATTCAAAAAATGGCTAAATGTTGAGGATCCATATAAACCAAAAGGCTTAAAGCGAAAGAATAAATTGAAAATAAATAATTAATTGCTAAGTGTTCACGGAAGGCGCATGACGGACTTTACTAATACTGTAGCTGTGATTAGTTTGCGGTCCATCGTGCGACAGGATGCCTATTGCCAGCATACAGCTACAAGGTTAACTGTTCGCATAGTATCGCGATTTCGAGTGTATCGGTCCTTAATAAATATAGTAGAATAAATTTTAGGTCGCACGAAATCACATTACCAATTAATTGTCGCGATGTATCGAACATTACAGCTTACGTCATTCGCATCTATACAATAATACGTCTAAGGAGACTATATTATTTTTATTTACGTGGGCGCTTGAGATATTTGTTATGGAGGTCCATCACCGTGTTCGCCTTAACGTGTACCTGAAATCGTATCATCACCATCTAGCTCATCACCACTATGCCACACGAGACCCCTTTACGCGGGCGCAGTAAATGAGAATTGTTGTTACTTCTTTACATCGAAGAACACTTGAGTTTATGCTACAGTGAACTTCAACCAAAGTGACCTTTTTGTGAAATTTAATAAATAATACCATGCAAGATACCAATAGAAATGCTTAAAAAAGTTAATTCATATCTCAATAAATTTAATCAATCTTTTCGGATAGTTCATCATAAAAGAGTCTATAGTAGTCTATAAGATTTCGAGGCCACGGCTTATTCGTGTGTGATTGATTTGCATTTTATTTTTCAATTGTAGAATATTCGGTTTCACCCTGATTTTGATCGACATTGTCATCTTAAGCGTGGAGTTGGTTGACATTGTGCAAGACAAACAGGCAAACCGCTTCACCTTTGACCTGGTATCTCTGTGCTTCGTCATCTACTTCTTAATCGAAGTAAACCTGAGGCTGGTGGCGTTGGGGTAAATATAGATTTCATTGTCTTTCCATAGTCAGTATTACTCCTTTTCTACACTTGTGAGACAAAAAAAAGAAAGAACTCAATAAAAAATCACAACTTCGTGAGAAATGTCTCGATTTAAATTAAATTTGGCACTTATATAGAATAATAGTATAGGAGCAAAAATGAATTATAAAATGTGCTCAAAATGTTGCTCGGTGACCTTGACACTAGTCCGGAATGGAACGAACGAATTGATGGTTGACGAATCGATTATGAGCTGGTCGAGTTCAATCGTTCAATTTCAATTCAATTGTTCAATTGTTAATTTGTAAATATTTTCCTGGGGAACTCCCCCACTGGATTGTAGTCCTATAAGATACTCCAGGAAACCCCTTACAAATTGAAGATTAACAATATCGAAGACTTGAAACTACGAATTAATTAAGAAATCTTGGATTGAACTCGACCTGCGCATACTCCATAAATCAATTCGTCAATCAAAGAATGGCGCGTTAGATTCCGGGCTTGTGTCAAGGCCATCGGAGAGCATTTCAAGCGCATTTATAATTCATTTTTGTTTCTACATTATTGTTCTATGTAAGTGCCAAATTTCATTTAAATCGAAGCATTCTTCACGAAGTTGTGATTTTTTAAATTGGGTTCTACTTTTTTTTTTGCCTCACCGTGTACATGTACTTATGGAAAAATACCTCTATACTTTCACTCACTTTCCGAGGCTGGCAAACACTTTCGAATTTCGAGGCAAGGGTGAAAATTTACAAATTTCTAGGAGTCATCTCTTGAACGAAAATCTTAACGAGCACTGAGTAAACATCATGCTGCACGACGCGAGTTGTATGTAGGTGCGCGTATTCCGTTCAGCCCCTCTTCAGTCAATTGGAAATGGTGCCATCACCCCACTCTTTTATGTGTTCGCAATTAACAGTAGGCCACACCTGTTCTGTAACATATATCGTGCCCATTACAAGCGGGGCGGTGTCTATTAAAAAATGGCCTCTTTTTCAGGAGGCCAGGGGATGGTGGAAGGAGAGGGGGCGGCAATCGCGAGAATTTCGAATGATTAAGTTCCATTATTGCATCCCGAAATTGAACCGGACCAAGCATCTGCAATACTTAAGCAATAAGAACCACAAGTATAAATACACAAGCAAATAATTTAAAAAATACATATCTAGTAAGATTTTTTATATTTTATTTGTGCTAAACCGAACAAACCTGAGAAATCGAGCAACGATTTTCGCAGTACAGCGTAGAAACAAACGCTGTTTTTGAGAACGGCTTTTCAAAAGTACAATAATGGATCGTTGCTTTCTGTTATTTTAATCATGTCTATCTATGTTTGTGCGTTTATTTTTCCATTCCGAAAGATTCGTCGTATTTTAGAAAATTGAAAACAGAATTAATAAATATTTCACTGTATCGACTGCAGTTTAATTGTTTGTCCGCATCGCCGCAAACAGCTGTTAAAATATATCTGCAAAGGTCGTCATGCAACTCGACAGGTGGTGTTATATCGAATTTGACGGGCGTGACGAATCGCGCATTTGTTGGTTTTTTTCTCTCCCCAAATTCGGCCGTATTTATATTCACGTTTCGAAAGGCGAAAACCCGGGCCTGTGATACATGTTGTACCGTTCGTTATGATTCCTCTGAAAAGTCGCATTCAATGCGCGGCGCCAAATTTACCTACTGTGGTGACAGCAGATTTTTTGTTCGTCATGATCGCAAGTGGCGGTGCTCTGGGAGAAACCCTGGAAGTAACCAAATAGTGAGCTCTCGCCACTCGCAACTAGAGCTCACCACGGCGACGACCCAGTGTTGACTGACACAGGTTCCGTTGTCGTCGCATTCTAACTATTAAACACACGCGTGCTGAGAAAAGCAAATCTCGTGTTGCTCTTATGATTGGGTGCCGCCGGCTACTGTCGATCGACTGTCTCGACAGAATATATTTAGGGATAATGTCGATTAATTAAATGAATATTGGCAGCTAGGTAATCCACATGTAGATTTTGCTATTTTTATTGTTCAGGAGTGGGTCTGGTATCGCCAGGAGGATAACGGTCCTATTTTTTTTTCTTCAGCGGTGTCGGGTTCGATTCCCGACGCGGGCTCTCATTTATTCGATTCAGGAGTGTTTGTTCAAATGTGCTACTCAAATAGAGTGGCGATCAGGGTTGCATAATCACCTGCACTCACTAGAATTCTTAAAAAAGATTGTGATTTTTTATTTATTATTTTCACTTGGCCTTTACAATAGCTATTTTGCTTGCTGTTTTCGTGTGGTGTCCGGACATTCACTGTCCAAGGCGCAGGAATTAAAGATTTATTTTTATTTTTCGTCTCGTATGCTTTCAGCCCAACGCAGTTCTTTCATATGTGGTTTAACGTGGTTGATTACGTGGTCGTTGTCGTGAGTCTTGTCGTAACCGTTGTTTGTCTGAGCATCGAGGCCAGAGTTAGCGATTTTGCCAAGTAAGTGAAGCGAAAGAGTTGCGTGGCTCCTCTCTAGTGTTGACTCTGATACCGATACATCTTTCTTAAGTTCGGTGTCCACTACTCCACTTGTGTGTACATGCCTCACCTTTGCCTTTACCTCAATTGCGCATTACTCTTTTTTTTAAATAATGCATTTGTAATCAAAGGTTCTCGTTTGCAGGTTGGTCGTGATGGGCCGTTTGGTTCGAGTCACCATCTTCATTCGATTGTTCACCGCCCGCAAACAATTGGAGGCAGGCGTCAGACACTTGGTTTCCCAGAACAAGCGACGTTATGACAAAGACGGGTTCGATTTGGATTTAACTTACGTCACAGGTTTGTAATCCAACGGTTTACGTGCCCCAATTAAGTGTCATTACTTCTGATAACAAATAGGGAACCAAGCCTCAACATTTGAGTTTATCACGAAGCAATATTTTTCTTATGCGAGAAGAAATATAATGTATATTGATTTTGCTCACTTAAAATATTCAATTGAAAATTATCTATATGGTGAACAAGAAACTATGAACCCCATTTATTATTTTAAAGTCTGCCAAAAATAGTCCGGTTATTATGAAATTTGGGGATAATTAAGATATCAATATCCTCTTTCAAATGCCAAGACTCAAATTTCAATGTTCAAATTTCTTACTACTAATGTTGCGCTTTGCCGCTGGCGATTGTCGATTACTTACGCAATTCGCAACTGTGTAGCGCGTTTGCTCAACTGTTGAAAAAAATGCCGTTTACCTAAGATAAAAATGTGGCATAACAACAAATTATGAAGCCAAATTTAGATTTGTCTGGTTCTTCTGGTCTAGATCATTTGGAATCTAGAATAGAAAAAAAAGCAAAAATAAAAATGCCAAAAGAAGCTGGTCCATATTTTCAGGTTCACCCTGTATACTAAATTGCAATAAAATGTATACTTGTAAGTACGGGTATCTATGTTTAGGAAAGAAACTTTATGAATATAATTTTTTTCTAACAGAAAATGTGATTGCCATGAGTTATCCTTCAACCGGCAAAATGGCAATGTACAGAAATCCAATCAAAGTGAGATCAAAATATTATAAATCTAACAGCTAATAATATTTATAGTCGTCGTGCTCTTTTGGCACACAAAAACTCGAAATGTAATATTTTCCAAGAGTATTAATATATTATATCCGTAGGAGGTGGCCAGATTTTTGGACAGCAAGCACAAGAATCATTACAGAGTCTACAATTTGTGCAGTAAGTTTATTAACGATAAATCATTAAAAATTGTTAGCTGTAATTTTATGAGCTGTTAAGCAGCATTTTAAGAAATTTGGTTCATTCTGCTAAATGCATCTGCGTCGTGGACGTACGATGCATTTCTAAAGTCTTTTTTTTACTCGGGGATTTGCAGGCGAGAGATTCTACGATGTCAAATATTTCCATGGACAAGTGGAAAGATTTCTTATAGACGATCACAACCCGCCGCCTCTCAGGTATGTTCAGAAGTTATCACATCTAAACGGAATTAATTAAGAGTAGTGTTAACCCCTTAAATTAAGATCATCAATTGTATTTAAAGTTTTAAAAAATTTCCTTTAAATAAATAAAAAACCTATTTAAAAAAAAAAATGTGATAGCATGCATGGATTAGATTTAGGCATAAGAAATGCTATTTTCCAAATCTCAGCCACCCTCTTATCGAAGATTCAAGTTTTCTTGCCAAGTTCAAGCAAAAGCAACCCCTGATTTCTTTAACACCTTCACGCATAGCATCTAATTTCAAGAAGCCGTCAAACGCTCTTTCCTGCATTCCTTTGTCCTTTTTCCGTCCCGAAGGTGTTTTTCTCTGAAGATTTGACTGAAGTTTATTTGCTGGTAATCCATGACAATAAGTTCGCTTTTTTGTGAATACTGATAATAATAACTGATTTGAAGGAGAAAGGTCGCAACACCGTGAAAGGGATTTTTAAAACCGTATTTTTGTTTTCCTGTATTAATGTTTTGGCATGGATTTGACAATTTTGAGTTTTTTTCTTTCGCAGCGAGATGTTCCGATTCACTCAGAACGTCAAAGATTTTTTATCCCAAGATCCAGCTAACGTGATAGCTGTGCACTGCAAGGGCGGGAAAGGACGGACGGGGACCATGGTATCGGTTTGGCTTATCGAGAGTGGGACGTTCGATTCGGCCGGTGTAAGATATATTTTTTCTTATT
The DNA here is from genome assembly GCA_034698785.1 of Mycogona germanica. Lineage (NCBI taxonomy): Eukaryota > Metazoa > Arthropoda > Diplopoda > Chordeumatida > Chordeumatidae > Mycogona > Mycogona germanica. The sequence continues at coordinate 13,539 of JAQGBY010003043.1, forward strand.
ATTTAGCATCAAGTGGGTAAACACGTTTCCAGCTGTCAGATGATGGGCGCAATTTCTTTATTTTATTTTCACCCAAATGAGCTTGACCCGAAATTTTATTTCGGAACTCTTGTTTAATGCTAAGACTCATGTTTTCTGTGTGCCTTGAGTGCGAGCCTCTAAGTCAACAAGTGCAAGTGTTAATTTTGCAAATTTCTAATGTCTTCAGGAAAGTCTAGAGTATTTCGGAAGTCGTCGAACCGACCTAGCACTGGGTCATAAGTACCAAGGAGTGGAGACCCCAAGTCAGGTAAGTCAACTACAAACTGCGCAATGTTATAAAACGAGCACATATTTACATTCGTCTATTTATATTTTGCATTGGTTATACATTTTTATTTCAGAATCGCTACGTGGAATACTATTCTTATATTTTTGAAAGGCTGGAAGGGAAAATGCCGGCAGAACAGTCTCTGAAATTAGAAAAGATAATAATCAAATCGCTTGCAAGTAAGCTATATTTAAAAATGATTGAATGCCTGCACTGCAACCTTGGTCATTGTTTTATAACAGGGGTATTACAAAAAAGTATTGAATTTTTAATGTCGCTTTACTATTTTATGATAAATTTTCTTACATACATTTTTTGTTAAATGACAGCTATTGGAAAAGGGGATGGAAGCGATCTTGCCATGGAAATCCAAGATGGTCGAGGAAACAAATTGTTTGGTTGCGATTTCAGCAGGTCATCTGCCGCAGCGTTGGTATGTGCACACAGTTTTTATAACTAATAATAAAATTGATATTTAAATTCCAATCAACTGTAGTCAACCGCACTACATGCGTTATGTACCCCTCATGGTGCTTAAAGCACTATGAGAGAGAGGGACACGACCAGTACCCTGGGATCGAAATTTTCGAGAGCCCGCTCCGGGAATCGAACACGGGAGCGCCGAGCCGCAGTCAGTCGCTAAACCAACTGGGCAACGACGAGCCGCATAATTCGAGTAATTTTATAAATTGTATCGATAGCCTTAAAATGGTTTATGTTATAGTATATATTTTTTTCAATTATAGGTCCACTATTTCGAGAATGACGATTTCCTGGAAGTGGAATTGATGGACGATCTTATTCTGACCAATGACGTCAAAATGATCTTCACTTGTAGCACGGTATGTGACCAAGCTTTTCTATTCGTTGCGAACAGAAATTGAGCAGCTAAATATTTGAAGAAAAAAAATAAAGTACTCAATTCATTTCGAACAAGAGAATGTCGCATTCTTTTGTACCGTCATGCAACTTGGAGAAAATGATTATGTTCTGAAACTATTTAACAGGATTCAGTTCCGCACGATGACAGCAACGTGGCGTTTTTCTTTTGGTTCCACACAGCCTTCGTGGAAGATTGCCGGTAGGAATTACTTGAGTATTGTGGATTGGTTAAAACATAGAATGATATTATACGAAATCAGGGTTTCGCTAGAGTCACTTATTGTTGATCGAGAGTTTTATGAATTTAATGCGCCATAACACACTATTTCAGCGTCAAGTTTAGACGAGAAGATATTGACAATCCTCACAAACCAAAGACGTGGAATACTTTTACTGAAGACTTTTACGTGAAAGCAAAATTCTCCAAATCATCATGACACAAACAAATCTCACGATATTCGACTTAATTATTGTTTTATATTTATAACTTTCATTGAAATAATAAAATACATATTCTATTGGATAATATCCTGTTTGATGTATTAATTATGGCGAGACCTAATTCGCCTTTTATGAGACCCTGTCAGTGCACAAAATAAATGTTTTAGCAATTTTGTTAAGAATTTTTTTCCGATAAGTTGCATATTTCCATTGAAGTCACATTGCATTTATACGAACCTATGTTTAAATTTACCCGGGATTTTCCTCCAAAAGCTTCAATTGTCAACGTACAGTGCTGCCACCTGTGTTGAAATAGAAGAAATAATATTCGATAGGTGTGTGCAAATATTTTGCTGTCAAGCTATGTGTCCTGCGTAAAGATAATTGAATTGGCTTAAATAAAAATATTGATCGCTCATAATCTTTAAAGAAAATGGCGTTTCCTTGTATAAAACGAACTTTTCTTAATTAAAAATAAAAATATTCCACTAATAAACGCATTTCTGCGAATGTCAAAATCACAAATTTTCAATCATTGTTTGCTGCACCACTGGCAGATAAAAATTATCCGTGGAGGAAAATGGCATCTACGAATGTCGATTTCGCTGGCCTCTATCAGCAACAGGTAAATATTTGTTTATTTTAGGAGATAAATACTCACCATTTCAATTGAGATCGTTGAATTGGGTTGTGGTGTACATACGCTAACCGCCTTGTCAACGTCAATTGCGTTGCTGTCGCGATGTAGTAGTGGTCCTTCTCGAGTAGGTCTATCCGCCTCGGGCCGTTATCCAGCGAGCCATAGGCATTTAAGCCTAAACCTATCCATTTCCGAAGGGCCGGAGCTGTCAATCATATTTCACGAATATTTTACGTCTCGACCAAATAGCTCTTTGCCTGTCAAGCATCTGATTTCAGCGTTCGTAGGGTTCATCATAAGTGTGATGCAATAATTTCCCAAGCCGTCACATCCGCTAAAAAAATTGTTTGTCAGTATACTGCCAGGGCCAAATCCATTTCAGAGGAAGGCGGACTGGCTTATATTGCCTTGAATCCAGCTGATGACGTGTTTGCATCATGCCGCATAAATGCGCCAGCTAACCTTTGACTTTTTATTTTGTTGTGTCTGCCGCAGCGACTTTATAATCTAATCAAATAGATAGGATTGCAATTTTTCACACCATCCCACTTTGAACCAACCGTCACCGACGCATGCTCTTTGACCCTTAATTCCGAACCTGTGCAGAACACTCGATAAACGGTAGGCGTGGGTGCCCAAACTAAATCTCCCCAATCCCGGGTCATGTGACATATTATCGTGATTATGAGTCACCATCAAGGCTTTCTATTGCACCATGATTAACAGTGCGGTATGTACGAATCGAGAAGTGGTTAGCGCAAAAAGTGTTTGCATTCAATAGCTCGGGTGCTAGGCAACGGGCTCGGGCGAAAGGAAGTGTGCTTCCCTTCCTTGAGACGACTTATAACAATGTACGAGCCTCTTGGCGTTGAACCCGTCATGGTAAAAAATATTTTGCGTTATTATATATTTATTTTTCGCCAGATAATTACTATGAATGAATCGGTTACTGTGCATGCATCAGATAATTCAGATAAATTTCACATATATTTGTTATTGAAATTGATTAAGTTACGTCTTTCTGTTTCTCGTACGAAATTTAAAATATTAATGACTATGTACTGAATTATCAAGCAAATTCAGCCATCTTTGGTTAGATTCAATTTTGAGCCCTCGATTAGTCGAAAAAGTTTTTTGTATGTGCTAAGGCCTACGGGGAAACCTAACGGCGACCCAGTCATCAGGTTTCTCCTTACAATTACAATATGTACCCACAAGCAGCCTCGGAAGGGGCCTATGGCGGGGGTCGAACGACCAGTTAAGGACAAAGGTGTGGTTGTCCTATCCTAACAGGCTCTTGACTTGAGACTCATTAAGGCTATTCCGCTGTCGACACACTCTGGGGAAATAGGAGTTGAAGTAACCTGTCCCATTTATCCGGATATTCCTGCCCACGACATTCCGTCTGGTTGACCGATTCTATTCACAATTCCAACCAAGTTGAACAAATTCTTAGTCGTTCGATGTAACTCTATGAGAATTGGGAAAGCGAAAGAGAAAGATAAAACAGCCAAGCTTATTTCAAACGACCTAAAACATTAATTTGCGATTTGCTCATCTTAAGCTAAATGTTCTTCTGTCATTTTGTGTTCTAGGACGGGACTAGTCACGCTAGCAGTACATCACCAACCACCCCTCCACCCTCATACGGAGATATCCCGGGTGTTGTTCCGTTGAACAAGGACTCTGCGCCCGGGCCACCGCCCTCCTACGATGAAGCCAACAATCCCAATGGTGGGTTATGTGGCAAAAATCTAAATGAGCGTAATACGTATAAAACTTCTAATATCGGCACGTCTTCTCAGTTATTTATGGATTGCATTGAATGTCTTTCGGCATCATAAGTGTAAACCGATGGTTGTAACTACAAAATTATAAGGGATTGCTGGACAACATTCAAAAGTCGGTAACAAGAACGAAAAAAAAATTTCTACGTCCTTGTCAAAATATGTAATTTTGTGAGGGAGCGGTTTTCTGTCTGGAAGATCATTTCAACGACGAGCGGTCCGAGGGAAAACTGCCGAGTGGATTACCGGAGCTTCATTTCGAACTGATTTCATCAATTGAAGTTGTTCATTTGTGTTTTCTTGTAGCTCCTCCACCCTCGTACGAATCCTTGTTCGGCCGGGTGCGAGAGGCTCGAAGAAATTCTAGCGGGTTTCTAGATTTTCTTAAGAAACTACTGGTTCTCATTCTCGGAACGAGTGAGTATAAGCATTCAAATTAAAAATCGACGTGACTTCTATTGATATGTGTTACACGAAATGACACATTTTTTTCTGCTTTCTAGTCGGATGCACCATTGCCGTGGGAATAACTATCGTAATTCCGGTGGCCATGATCGTCCTTGGTATGCCATTCTTTTAAACTTGGCATTTTTTAGACACCTTCTCCATTTAATTATTCGGTTTAACACATGACCGATGTCCTTCATTTTGATCGCCCCAGGTTCCCTTTACCTTAACGACTGCCCGGCGGAACCGTATATTCCCATCTACCTTATTGTTGGCGGCGTGTTCGGGGTCGTCAAGAATTTGATAAACTTTCGAACGCGATGGCGCAAACACGATATGGACGACGATTCTTTGCAACAGAATCCCGTGGACACAGTCATCAACTGCTTTTTGTTTGCGTGGTTCATCGCAGGTACTTAATGTGTGGGCTAAGTAATAATCAGCAATATTATTTTTATTTTCTATTTGTTCGTTTCAAGTGGCGAAGTCGCATGCCGGCCTCTAGCAACACTAATCTTTTTCTTATTTAATAATTCGGCGTTACATTATTTTCACGCGTACTATTATTTTGATATTTAATCCAATTATGTTTCCGCAATTGTTGCCAGGTTGCGTGTGGGTGTACCGAGTGTACGAGCCAAACTTCATTAATCCCAGCTCGCCGATGTACTGCAACAAGACTCTGTACATCTTCGCGTTCTGGATCATCACCGCCGTGTACGTGGTCCTCGGCATCCTGGCCATGTGCCTTTGTTGCGTGGGTGTCATGTCGATGACCATTCAGACCGACTAGCAGTGGCTGCTGCAGCGTCAACTACCACTTTACGAACCGGCTCACCGTTACTGTGATTACGTCAGTCGGTAAGAATGAGAACGACTCGAGGGGTAGGGGGTTCTCATTTTTAACTTTTACATATATATATATATATATTGCCATGCCTTGCTATTTTTGATATTGAATATCCGCACCCTTTTATTATATATATATAAACTAATATATAATGGAACATATATAATCATGTAAATTCATGTACTTTCCGAGATGTACAATGTATGATTTTAAAATACGATGGAAAACACTCCACGCCTCGGAACCGGATCCAGCGAAATCTAACTGCTTCGTGCATGCGTTTTTGATTGAATTGCTTTTGTGTTTTGTTTTCAGGCGGTTGATAAAACAGACTTCACTGTTATTCGCGCAAGTTAAAAAATAATTTTTCTTGTATGCGCAATATGACTGGAGACGCAACTAGGTGATGATTTAACGAAGCGAATCTCTTGGAGGATGTTGTTTTCTCTGGATCTAGTTCAGAGGTTAAACGAACCAAATTTGTAAAAATCTGAAATTTAGAAACAGTCATTTTGATATTTATTAGCCTAGAATTCGTCTTTCAGCTCAGAATGTTGGATTTGTTTTAAAATTTGAGTTTGAGCTTTAGGGAACGATGATTGTATTTAGAAATGTAATTCTTGCCAAATTGTGTGAATCTTCTCTTTTGACTGTGCTTGTTGACTTGACATTTAGCTATGTTTACTGGCACACGAGAATTGAACTTCATTTCTTGTGAAATAAAAATTATCCTTGCTTTTTAATTTTTTTTCACTTGAAAAAAATTATAATAAAATTGTGGAGTTCAGATTTTGCTGTTATCATTTTCTTTTAAAATTATGTTTACTTAAGTGATATTCATGCCTGTTCCTTGTTATTTTGGGGCTGTACTTAAATTGTGCAAGGCACATATTTTCTTCTAAGAGCTATTGTCAACTTCAAAAATACTTTTTCTCATTTTGTGTTACCGTAGCATAACACTCATGATGCGAATTGTGCCTCATGAAGATCATTAAAAACTCAAATCATTAAAATATATAGAATGTCATAGAATGAAATTTGGTGTAGTTCGTTGTAACAGTTTACCTGCTTATAGAAGTGGCATGAGTACATTTCGGCGCTACGCTTACTTCTATTTTTCAATATGAGACTATGAACATGTATGACAATTTTTTTGGAACTCATGTTTTTTTAAAAATATATTACTGGTACCGTGTTTTTCTGTTCATTGCACGCACCCCAAAAATCATATTACTCTCCAATCAATCCCCGCTTAATTCGCCTCATTTCGTTTAGCTCTCTACTTTGGAATATCTTTCTACTTCTTAACTCTTTACGATGAAGAAGTAGAGATAGACGATCAAGAGCTAAACGAAATGAGGCGTATTAAACGGAGAGGGTTGGAGAGTGGAATATGATTTTAGGGGTGCGTGCAATGACCAGAAAAAGACGGTATCGTATTTGTGTATCTTGACAAACTGTTTTGCCACCCAAGATTGTTTGCGAGCATCAAAACTAGTTTTTCAGTAAGCGAGCGCTGCATTTGACTCGGCCACTTGTGTAAATAGTGCTCTTTTAAAATAAATAATCATGAATATTGTGAATTGTCAACTTGTAAATATAGATGGAAACCACTTCCATGACTCAAGAAAGGTCCAAGCAACTAC
>JAQGBY010003044.1:0-20538 GCA_034698785.1 Mycogona germanica
AATTACCAGGTCGCCTCCTGGGGGGGCTTTGAGCGGTTAAATCAGGCGGTATACCCCTTAACAAATAATAATAAAAATCTATGTAGCAAACCTCTTTGAACCATTTCAATTATATTCCATAAGTTCCACATGAATTTAAATATGACACATTGATGGATTACGATCTGTTTACGGAGTTCCGAAGATACTAGCGAGACTAAATCTTTACATGTCTTTAGAATGCAAATTGTCGTGGAGCTACGCGAGCATTGTCACTAAAAATGCTAAGACGAAAATCGTTTGCAAATGACACAATCAACTGTTATATATTCCTTGTACGCCAGACTCGAGTTTAGACAAGTAACATGTCACAGGTGGTCTCAGGCGTATGTTCTATGTCATGGTAGGGATTTACCTGTCATTTTGGCGACACTCGTGGCCGCCGCACCAACTACAGCACCGTCACGAGAGCAGCGACATTCGTTTGACAATATACAAAAAAATAATCGTATCAATTGATGGAGAGTTTCCATTATGGAAGCGCGTGTGTGTTGCTTGCCGGGAAGCGAGAGCGACTGCAGTAAATTTACAATAGGATACTTCCGGTAAAGTGGAGTGCGCGTTTCCATTTTCTGTTTATCGGATGTACGATTGTGTCGTCAAGCGCGACACGGAAGTCTGCGCGATATCAGATGTTGTGTTTTCAGTATTACTTATATTTTAGTACACTCCCGCGGAAAGACGGCTGCCGGCAACGATGATTTGTCACTTTCGAATTTTACTTCAGAGTTCTCGTGGCTTCGATAGTGGCTCCAAGTATTGAGGACACGCGTTGGTGACCGACGATTGTAAAGGATTATATTTTACCGAATGGTTTTTCGTGTGTCATTTGACTAGTGCGGGGAAGTGGTGCCGATTTCTGGTTCGCAGTGGTTCTAACTTTAAGTTCCACGGAGCCCGCTGTTTTTGCTTTCCAAAAAGTTTATTTTTATTTTTGGTGCCAGAGTATCTTTTGGATATTGAGCTTATATTCCAGCGTTAGTTCGGATTGTCTGTGCTAATTTGTCCGCATCTTCGTCAGCGAGCCGATGCCAGGAGTCTTACACTGATCGGTATGTCTTGCGATGTAACACGAATTTGAATAGGATTTCGGGGAACTTGTCCAGCATTGGTCTCTTTAAGATGATTATTATTCCAAATTTTCCATTTCATACGAAACCAAGACTGAAAATAACATTATCATGTCTCTTGAGTGGAGCCAACAGAAGATATGGTTGATATTAATTTGAGATTATGCTGATTATCTAAGCACCATGAGGGGACGTAACGCCTGAAGTGCGGTTGACTATATTTGATTGGGGAAATAAAATAAATATGGAAGACCTATTGATCTTGTCAAGTAGGATAATTATATTTCATTTTAAATATGTAGACTTCAGTAAATTCCGAGATTAAAATATGGAGACATGATTTTTAATATAATTTTAAGAGTTTCCTAGATAATTTGGTTCAATCTAAGCACTCTGATCCAGAACTTCATAACACCCGTGCGTTGTGTGGATGCCCTATTTTGACAAGACTTCGTTTGACAAGAATTCGTTTTAGTTGAATTTTTTTTTAATTATTAGAACGCAATCAACGTCTAACCGTACCAAGTTTGGAAACTTCAATATCGGAGTTTAATAGAAATTAATTATCTCCATCCAGGTGATTTTGCTATTGGTCCTAATCTGAATTTGTTCATGAATCGTTCGATCGACAGGCGATTTGACCACAGCCCACCACTTAGTTATGCAGTTAATACGCTCGTACACATGTACATACCATGTACATACCATGTACATGTCCTAGCATAATTATGCTAAGATTTTTCAGGTGCATGTGCACCAGGCCTCCCGAAACGACCAATATGCTACACTATTGTGCAACTCTAGGGATCGGCCAATGATGCAATTAACAGATTGATCGGAGAGCGAAATTACCTGGTTACGAAAGATAATAGGACTCTTTCAGTTAATGTATCGCAACAACAAACTGAATGGCGAATATTGCTTGTCTTGCCGTCGCAATTGGCATATTTTGCGAACCAAGATCCGCCTGGTGGCGAATTTTGAAACTATAAAGCGTGTTGCCTACTACAATTAACGTCAATAGTCATAGTACATGCCAAAATTATGGTACTTGTGTGTTATATATATGTTTAAAAAACTGTGTGTGTTCTAACATAGTCAAAGTAGAACTTGTGAAATATTGTAGGATCGAATATAATTCAAACATGCTTATGAAATTTATTTAAAAATTTCATAAATGGAACAACACCGACTGTATAGTACTAACAGTGCTGTTAACCATTTCACGTCGGCGTCAGGAATTGATCCCGTGACCGTCAAATACTGATAAGCACTTTATCCCTCTATCCACCCATTGATTGGGCCATGTTCGACATATGATCACGCATTTCGAATAGAAATTCGTTGTTTCGGGTCGCCCTGACCTAGATGTAAGAGTCCAATGAAAGGAGGATGGCCACAATTGAAAAAAATATATATTACGCAATCGATAGACAGTGTTTCATGTGTGCTGTTCTGTTTGCGTTAGTTTGCGTGCTTGAACCCAATTTATCTTGTGATCATTGGTCACAATGAAAAATTAACGAGGCAGCGCTTCCGTGCATGTAAGGCAATAAATAAGAATGGATAAAATTACGGCTCATTCATGGATTCTTATAAATTTTACGTTCCTCAACGCTACTCCACTCCCACGAAACCCATTAGTATGCAAGTGCGCGTTCGACACATTTCTGTGGTCATATTTTTAATAATCAGCTAGGCCGTAAAGCCTAGATAATATTAATATTACAATAAAAATTCTATTGATAGCTTTTGTGTAACCAATTGAAAAATTGATTTCAACCCATTCGGATTCAACAAATTGTAATCAAAAGCAACCAAATTCTGCGTCAACCAATTCAAACTATTTTTTTATATAACGATTTTTGTCAACCCTCACAGCAGCTTATGCGTTTACAAATTCCATGTGCCAAAAAATTCAAGACTTAAGCCTCATTAACGTTAGCCCATGATTACTTTTTGTTTCATCGTAAATGTAATTTTATTTCGGTCTAACTAGCACATGCGAAAAAAAATTTAACTGACCACGCTGGAGATTTTAAACTTGACGAAAACAAATTTGCATTTCAATGGAGCAAAACTTGAAATATTCTCATATGTAAATAATGCTTTAAGCGCGGTTTACACCCGGAGCCGATCTTCTCCGGTGTAAACCGCGCATCGCTCGGATCCATATTTAGGGATGAGATTTTCAGAAATGCAGTCAAAAGAAAAAATTGTTATGTGTATCAGTCGCCCAATTGGAAAACACGATTCTGAGCGTGCACTCGCTGGTCCGAATTATTTTTTTGTATTACTTTTTGATTCTCCTGAAATTTTGTTTTTACTGAAATTACTTTGAAATTTAATATTCTGTTCATATAAAATTTTTCATTCAAAGTCTGTAAACAGAAACTTGCAACGGTTGTACAATAAGATTTTGATAGATCAAAATGTGATATATTGAGCGGAATTTCAGTATGCGAGTATAAGGTTTGAATTCTTCCAAGAGAGCGGGACAAAAAGACAAAAATAGAATAGGAATAGAATAGAATCCATTCAAAAAGTTTTCTTTTAGCCAGCAATGCCATTTCCACATCACACCGCAATCGATTTGCATTTGCAATCATAAAAAGTACAGGTACACCACAGCCTGTGCAACTACTGACGGTGGTCTTTCATCAGTTCACCTATCGTTATTGTATAGGGGTCTTTTGAATATAATAAATTATTTTGCGCGTGTCTGTCACTTTTCTATATTTGTTGCCAAGCTTGCGTGCCCTACTTTTTTATGCCATTTTCTGCAATGGGAATAGCCCGGTCATCATCTTACATGTGCAATATACTCCTACAAATACAGAGTAGATGTAGATCATACATCGTTATGGCATATATCTAGGGACCTATCTAATACACTAGAGGAGGGGAGTACCGATAACGCGGCATCTACCAATATATACCTCTAGGTGGTATTATTGCCATCTACACAACAAAGGACAAATACACGGGCTATTTGAAGTCAGTCCATCAATGTCGCGTTTAAAGGAGATTATAATTAAATGGTTTAATGGCAACGTAAATACCTTTGATATTTAGAAATAAATTCAAAGCGTTTTCGAAGCATTGTATTATTTAAAGTATTATACTATCGGGAGTTAAAATTTATTGATACTTGATTAATGAAATTTAGAATGTAAGTGCTGATGTATTGATGTTGGCTTGAAAAATTCTTGAAAACACTCAACATAAAATTTTGATAACGTTTGTTTTTGTGGGCGATAATCGCGATAATTGGATTGAGTAATGGGTTGATTACTAAACCCATAACCATTCACTTTAGCTAATAATCGTTGATGAAGGACTGTGTCAAAAGCTTTGCGAAAATCTTAGAAAATCGTATCTTGCTCTATACGTCCATCAAAGGGTTTCTGAAGGTCATTTTTTTAATTCACTGTAGTGTATATATCACAACAGAAGTTTCTGTACCCCTGTCGGTGCTTAGGCACTATGTGAGGGGCACTTTTTCACCATTACCCCGGGATCGAATAATCGAGAGCCCGCGCCGGGAATCGAACCCGGGACCGTCGAACCACAGTCAGTCGCTAAACCGTACGTCGTAGAAGGGACAAGCTGTGATTCACAAGAACGTCCCTTCATGAACCTTGTTGTGCATCTCTAAGATCTAATAATTTGACAACAACGGAGGTAAGATAAATTGGTCTGTAGTTATTTGGCTGAAACTTTTCCCCCGACTTAAATTGGACAGACATTTGATATATATACGAACGTGTATTTGTTCGCATCTGTCCTCCGAGGAAAACGCGTCTTGAGACAGGGCCACACCTGGTTTGTTCACCGGTGGCTCAGAAACATTATCGACACCAGTCGAGCACGGCGAATCGCGGTGTGCTGTGTTGTAAAGGTTGCGCGTGTGACGACGTAAACCGGTAGTAGGCCGGCAAAGGTAGACCGGTGTTTGAACACTGGAGGAAAAAACGTGGTTGCGGATGTTTTTGCCGCGAGTCCAATTATTGAAACCTTGTGTGTGTGTGTGTTCTGTGCCCGATCAACCACTGCACTGCATACAAATGCATAGTTGATTGTAGCTCGGGTCAATGTTGGTGGCTTACGAGTCGTCGGTGTTATTCCGCGGTAGGTCTTGGTGCATAGCGTGTTTTAGTGTTAAATTATGTGGGCAATTGGCTCGAATTTAAATCGGTTATGCGTGAATTGCGCCAGTGGTCGCGTGCCCACTAACCCCCAATAACTGCAAAATTACGAGTGTGAATCGCTATCGCGCCTATCTACGATGGTCACAACGCGATAGGATCATTCCTAATTGCACCGTTACAAAGCCCCGTTGCTGCTATTGTTTACTTAGGTTAGTGATTTCTTTTCCTATCTACTGATTTTTGTTTAAAATCGGGATTTTTGCGAACGATTCGCGTCAGCAGGATGTTGGGCTAAATATCCATTTTCTTACGCCTGAAGATCGGTAGTCGAGTTCGTACAGTGCGAAAACATAATCTCAAGTTTAAGATATTATTTTGTCTTTTTAAGAATCGCAAAAACCGAGACGTTATCGTATAACGATAATGAGAAATAAAATGTTGTAAATGAAACTAAATATCAATTCAATTTATCGACAGTTAACATCATTTTGTTGGCGATTAGAGAATTTGTAAATTTGAAACAAATTAATTAACCAAGGTTGTTTATTTTCTTTGATCCCCAACGATCGCGAATGTGGTGTTAATTGTCGATAAATTGTTGTAATATTTAGTTTCATTTACAAAAATTTATTTTTCGTTATACGACAACGTCTCGATTTTTGCGATTCTTAAAAATACAAAATTACATCTTAAACTTGAAATCTTGTTTTTGCAGTATGCATAATCACTGAACAACTGATTATAAAGCGGCAGCAATTTCGCTAGAAAGACAGGTACATGCATTCCATACAGAAGCATGCATATGTATACATTTTGGTACAAATGTATGTATAGTGAATTTATGCATTTTATTATGTTGACGCTTGAACATATTGTTTTACAAAGATAAATACTCAATGCAATACTTTGTTTAGGGAAGTACCCTTTATATGCAAAATTATAAAGTTCATGGGTGAACTAAGATTTTAAACTTGTCTAATAAATTAGGTTTAAAGTGGCTTCCGTGGTACATTTATTTATTGCAAATGTACCTGTATCAATGGTGTGGATAAATGTTAAATTTAAGGTCACCTGCACAAATGTTAATACAGTTTAATCATTAATAACCATTTATTTAATACAAACTAAGCACAATTGCCACTCTTTCAGTTATGGTGTATCCGTATGTACCTTTGAGTAGTCGGACCTCCTGAATTTTTGACCTACTCGGTATCAATGCCAGTTGTTCTGAGAACTTTGTGCTTTTAATGATTGCCTACTAGTAGGGGGCAGCAACACATTGGTCCATTTGGACACATTTAGCCCATGAGAAAATCCGAAATATTAACATACATTAATTTCTTTATTTCGCTTTGCACCTTATTTCCTTCAGACCTTGTCTTTAAGGCGTTTCTTTTTAATTAGTTTATTTAATTTTTGTTTTTCGTGACTAAACTGTTACCCTCCTCTACTCGTGATGCCGCAATTAAAATGTAGTGAATCCGAACAGCTTTGTGCGCGTAAATAACAAGTGATTCCAATAAACAAAAAGGACCAACACAAGGAATACAGTAGAAGTACAGGAGTTTAAACTCGAAACGGAAAATAAATTTTTTTAAACTTTTTTTTTTAATTTCTTTTCAGCGTACTGAGCGGAGTCCCTCGCCGCCAGAGGTCGTTGTTGGCACTCCAAAGTCATGGAGCGCCCTTGGCTCGCTCGACGAAGATATGGAGAAATTGTTCGAGTCTGTCGACGACAAGTTCTCCATTGCCGACGTGATGGCTACCAGTGAGGTGGTGGAACCGCCGCGACATCGCTACAACGAGAGCGACTACCAACGTGAGTGCAAAAATGGATCGAATCTCGGAAAAGTTTCTACTCGCTCAATTTTTAATTAGTGACAAATCTATAGATCTTAGAAAAATCTAAAAATCTCTTAACGGAAATTTTCGAGAGCCCGCCACCGGGAATCGAACCCGAGACCGCCGAGCCACAGTCATTTGTCGATTTTCTCCATTCTCCATGCGGGTGTTGCGCCGTGCTGTTAAGTGAACGGAGCATGCATGTGTGTTAAATTGGAATGGAATCAATTATGAAATGAATAATATTCATGCTGTCCAAGAATGCGTTCTACATTTTTGGGTTGGATTCACTTAAGTTTAAATATACAATTTTGAAGAAAAAATTACCCAATGCGTGAGGTTTATTAAAAATTTGCGTGTGTCTAGTTACAATCTATATTATACGTAGATTTATGTTAATTGTCAAGCAAATTATGATTTAGTAATACTGATGAGCGAACGACTGAACGGCGCAAGACAAGGTGTCGACACTTTTTCTCACCGTGTGGCAAGACCTTAAGCCACAATTGTAATACTGGAGAATTCTGAAGGTCGTTGATCAGCTTCGACGCCCCCGGGAGATTTCCTCTCACTGCGGTTTGATTTGAAACGGAAGCCAGAATGGCGAAAGAGTTATCACGAATTCGTACGGTACCACCTATAACATTGAGCGTGGCGCGGGTTCGAACGCCACCATTGGAATTTTCTGCCAAAATATAATTGTCGGTTACCACGCTTGTGGCCGCCTCTTCGCGCGCCATTTTATTTATCAAACGAATATGTAAATCGGTGTTGTTTCATGGAGTTTCTCACGTCATTTGGCGGCGCCTTACAGAACAATTTCCGCATCTGTCCACTTTTAATCCAAAATAGGACACCAGAATTGCCGAATACAAAACACTAAATGTCTACTCGTTTTGTCTTGTCTCGTAATACCTAAGATAAGATTATGCAAATGTAAGTTTTATTACTTGAAGAGGAAATGGAGTTACATGTACAGGCGTATTCGTACTAAACTGTAGCATTCAATATTTACTTCATTTTCTTGAGATTGCTCGACATTCAATTTCGATGTTCAAGACGAAACCAAAATAAAGCAAATCTTTGCTAATCGCGAGTGAACAATAAAGACAAAAATAAAACACAACAACATTCGTGAAGCTAGAGACAATACGTTTTTAAGGTCTGGTCTTGGCGAGGGAAACCCAGACTACGGAGATTCAGGACTAACCGACATTGGTCCACACTAAACTGTCGCCTTAATTACGCGATTGCGAAGTAGCTTACTCGTAGGGAATCTTCTTTTCGACATGATCATATGTGTCGTTGTTGCGTGAGAGGGGCCAGGTAGTTTTAATAAGAGACAGTGACGTCGTTATGTCGAAACAGATCATTCACATTGGCTGGCGCTGACGCCAACTGCCCATGCATTTTCCGTTTGTGACGGCTATTTTAATTGCTCCATCCGGCTGGTCAATCATGAGGACGGGGTCCATCGGATTTTTTTTCTTCTCCCGCTTCAAAGTGGTTGTTGGTAAAGACTTGGATCTGTATTTTTTGGCAGTGCATCGCGGCGAGAGCTTTCCCCACATGCACCATCCGCTCAAGTCGATCCACTCGCGGTCCATGCGACGTCGGCAGTCCCGCAACTCAGAGTCGGACGCCCAGGACACGGCAGCCGTCGCCGCCGCAGTCGCAGCCGCCGGTGGCAGGCCGACCGCCGTGCACACCGCAGCCAGCACTCCTAATTTCGTAAGTACAAACCTCCAACACCTTAGATATACTAAGTATCAAATGGAATAAATTACGTTTGCCAATTTTGTAGTGAGTCTCGAGAAATGTCAAAAATTACAAACTCCTTGAGTTGCAACTCTGTACTAGGTGTAAGGGTACATTTTAATCATTTAAATATATTTCTACTAGAATTATATAAAGTACAGAGGCGCAACTCAAGGAGTTTGCAATTTTTTAGCATTTCTCGAGCGATTTAGTCATTATTTTAATTTCAAAGTTTGAATTTTTTATTTTAAAAAACAATATATTATTATATCGTTACCAACATTATCAACCACATACCAACCATTATACGACTCGTCGTAGCGCAGTTGGTTTAGCGACTGACTGTGGTT
This sequence comes from Mycogona germanica, assembly GCA_034698785.1. Lineage (NCBI taxonomy): Eukaryota > Metazoa > Arthropoda > Diplopoda > Chordeumatida > Chordeumatidae > Mycogona > Mycogona germanica. The sequence goes on from JAQGBY010003044.1 coordinate 9,211, forward strand.
CGGCGGTCCCGGGTTCGATTCCCGGCGCGGGCTCTCGGTTATTCGATCCCGGGGTATTGGGGAAAATGTGCCCCTCACATAGTGCCTAAGCACCGAGAGGGGAACAGAAACTCCTGTTGTGATATACACTTCAGTGAATTAAAAAATAATCTTATCACTAAACAACTGCTTATATAGGCCTATTAATTATCTTAAATATTATTAAATATAATAAAAGCTAATCTTTGAGGGGGATTGATTTGTTTATTCATTATCGTTTATATTTTTCATTAGGTTTTTAATTATTAAATCTCGTTTAATTTCAATTTTATTCAATCTTATCTCAAATATTAAATATAATAAAAGCTAATCCTCGAGGGCAATTTATTTATTAAGTATTATCATTTGTATTTTTAATAGGTATTTTGACTAAGATCTCGTTTAGTTTCAATTTTATTAAGATGATATGGCTTAGTTTTAACAATTTATTGTTTAGTAGTTTATTATTAGAATAAGCGTTCATTTAGAGATGGGATGATTACGGCTTTAAGAAATCGGATAGGAGATGATGTCTGTTTATTATTTTCTATTGCTTATTGTATATCGCATATCGCCAGGAATCTGGATCCCACGTGAGAAAGTATCATGCAAATTCGGACCTAAACCAGTTTTCTTAATTTTGACGGTCATTGCAGCGCTTGTATGGGGGTGTGTGCGTGTGTTTCAATGGGCGTGTCAAAGCACTTTCGGCGCTCCCAGCGAAACATGAGAATAGCTGGCGCTAGCTCTGCTCAACATACCTGTACTTTCTCTTTTTCCGAATCCTACGACTCCATTGTGCTCCTCCTGGAGGCTTGTTTCGACGAGAAAATTGAACATCAAAAGTTGATGGCTCGTTCATCCTTTGTTCGCAAATGGAAAACGAAGCATCGGGTCCGTGCCAGCGTGACGCCTTATAACGGAAACCCTCCGACCTTTTCCGTTTATTACAATCGTCCGTCCTCGCTGTTGTGCTTAACTTGAAAACGTACGCAGCAAAAAGAAAATGGTCATTTCGTTTTTGTCTCAAATAAGGAGATGCCAAAACTAGTCATTGGTCAGTTATTAACTTAACTTGAATGTTTCAAGCAACCAGAGCAATAAGAGAACGTTTTCAGGATATTTTTACAGCCATTTTATTTTCTTAAAAGTTTCAGCATTTTTCAATTAAGTTGCACCACTTATCCTTCAACTGCAATAAAATATGTTTCGCTTTGAAACAGGCCTGTAAAGGTTCCTGAAATCGTTCTCTTATAAATGGTTGCTTCAAACATTCAGGTTAACTGATCAATAAAATGGTAACAAAATAATAGAAAAACAGGACGTCTGGATTATGTAAAATGAAATGCAAGTTGCTCCCGGGACTGCGCCGGACGAGAAAAGTCAAACAAGAGTTGATGGCGATAATCGTCTTACAATAATGACGATTCGACATTATTGCTTTACCTGACGTGGATGTGGTTAATTTGTTGGATGTGAATGGTCGTCGTACCATAGTTGTATCGTCAGTTCCCACGGTTTTCTAGTTTATTGAATTCATTTATTTATTTATTGTAAGAAGAGATATCACCAGCTCTTGTTCGTCTTTTCTCGTCCGGCGCTGTCCCGGCCATAACTTCCATTTTATAATAAAATGGTTTTGGCATCTCATTATTTCAGTGAGACAAGGAGACCTTCCAATATCATCGAACTTATTTAGTGTTTCGAATATTGCTTCAGGTTGTACGGACGGCTCTTTAAGCGCTTTCGAAGTCTTTATCTTAACTGTTCTACTGACAGCCAATGCATTCCCGCTGCGGCGCCATCTATTAAGGCGAGCCCGAGCCTGAGCCCGGTCTCGGAACGCGCGCACCTAACATTCCCGTTCGTGCCCCGCGGTTACATTTTTTTGCTCTTGACCCAGGTGTGTGATCAAAACAAGATACGGCGAGCGAGATCGTTGGCCTGCTAACCGGCTATCCCGCCAATTACACAGTCAAGGTCACCAACCGTTAAGAAAACATGCGCGGGCCGGATTCTCACCTTTCAGGTGTGATCGGGCTCCGGCAATCAAAATTTTTCCTATTGTAAATTTTAAAAAGTTTCACGAAAGCACCCATGTGATTATTTATTTGAACCTTGATTTTCACATACTTCACTTGCAAATTTATTACTCAGAAAATATAAAAGTCTCTTACTGAATGACTCAAAATAACTTTACTCGTAATATTGTGAGTACAAAAAATAAAATCATTTTTTCGTCACGATAAAATTCTTAGCCAATTTTATTTTGGTTTCGGAATTTCTATAAACCAAATGGCGTTGTCATGATATTGTCATTTGTCACTACTGTGCACTAAATGAGCTGGAATGATTTCAACTTACGGCCTTTCTTGAATTTTAAGTACTTTATTTTTGAATTAATACCAACCGTGTCTGCAATTAAGTGGCAACATTGAAAAACTGGGAAAAGTATAGGGAAGGATATGTGTTCAAAATTCAAATGGTTATCCATTTGAACAGGCCTCAATTTTAAATTGGAATGAGTTCACTATCTAATAAATGAATTTACGATGTATATATTAAATAGTATATAAATAAATTACAAAAAATTTCATTTACGCTTCATTACGTTCTGCTCGTCAATCTAAACCCTAAACAAAAAGATTACTGTGTATGAAAATTTCGAGGCATTCAATTGAATGTCACCAACACATCGCGCAAAGAAATGATGAAAATTCGAAAAAATCTGAACACATAAGAAAAATAAGAGAATATAGGAACAATTTTTGATTTGCCCCGAATAACAAGTATGGAAATAACAAGTTTCAGTTATTTTTAAGCTCTGTCAAATCACTCAAAAGATTTGCCTTTTAAAAGAACCAGTTTCTAAATAATTTGGCAACTCATCATTCATTATTCGACGTATACGACATTCTCCAACTGAATAACTAAATTACATGTATGCTTTGAATTTTCTTTTTATTTTGTATATAGGCATCACAGATCGTCCGGGACGTGATTCCCGAGAGCGTGCTGCAAAATGTGCCCAGCTCCGAGGAGGTCGGCTTCTATGTGGGGGACGAGGGCGGCGGGGGCGGACGAGTGGACGACAGCGGACAGCGGTCTGACACTGCCGAAGCCGACCCGCGGGAGGCAGCCGAGGATCCGACGGAGCTGTCGCCTCTCCTGCCCCCCACGGAGCACGACGGTCACCCTAAGACTGCTGCGCCTGCCGCCAGGTGGGAAGACATTTGCAGCTGCTTTTCGACTGTAGTGATATTTACACTACAGTGAATTTAAAAAAAAGAAACATTCGTTTTTCTTTGCATTTTTTATCCATTTTTTTTGCATTTTTTAGAAATACCGATACGAGATTTTAAATATGAGGTTGAGCAGAACATGTGCAGGAGCTTGTACAAATATCCGTAGAAAATGACAACAAACTAAACAAAACAACGCGCTGCTGATATCGCATTTTTCCGATTAACCTTTTGTTTTAAAAAATAGATTTATAGTTTTAAAGATTCTGGATACGAATTTACACGTAGTTTTAATTCCTAATTTAAGGAATCAAATATGAATATCAGAAGGGCAAAAAGACACAAACTTCTGACTATTTTCAAAAAATACAAATTGTATAAAAACCTAGAATCAATTAATATTTTGCACAGGTTGTCTTGAGTCTGTTTACGTATTGGATGCAAAACAGAGGCTTTGAATGATGACCTCATTTTTATTTCTTGTTTTAACGTTTTCACGAAATATTTTGCTGTGAAAGTTGGAACATGGGTCGCAGGATTGTGTTTCGATTATCGTTTTCGCGAAATGATTCTTATAATTGTGTAAGAGATACTCTCACATTATTATTACAGCTCATTAAACTGTTGTTCAATTGTAGACTCAAAATCAATATATTTCTGAGCCATTATGTTTCATAACAATTTTGAATAGCCTCATTGAAATGAATGTGCGCAAGTTCATATTACTAACGTTTCTAAAAAAATGTATTGAATTGTCGATGATCTTAGTGGATCCGGATCGAAGGGATCTTCAACCGTTATTAATCTTGCTCAAGAGATGACATCAGACGCCGCCAACTTTGCAAAGGCAAAGGTTAAATTTGAAGTTGGTAAGAAATTGAAATGAATTTGTATATATTAAAAAGGTTCATCAACATACGGGCAACTAAGGATAACTGTTTATAAACTGAAAACTAAAATACAGAAAACTGGCAGAAATAAATTAATACACGATTGATTCGCTATTTTATTAGTTCGTCTTGTAAACTCTCTTAATAGACTAAATTCGTAACTATCCTGCACTCGGGAATTAAAAATATTATTAATCATTTATTTTGTCAGCTTTCTTTCACCCATCAAAAATGCCATTTCAACTAAAATATTTAGCCATATCGTCTGTTGTCGCCATATAACTGAAGTTAGCTGTTCTAGCAAATTTTAAATTAGAAAATTCCATTACAGAAAAGCAAACATTGTCATTTTTAACACTGCAAAGCTGACTTCGAAATGTATAAGTGTTGCGCTGCAAATTCGCGGAAACAAGATTTCACATGGACAGTGCACTGGTGTTCAGATTTTTTGTTGGTAACATTTTAATAATCAATTTGAATTAGTCGCACACCTCCTATGTCTGAATGCAAAACACGATGACATATTTACTCCTAGTCGCCTGTTATTTATAGGCACAGTCGATGGCGAAGAGATCGAAGATGGCTACGATCCGCACGAAGAACGCCACCGGCATCGCAGGCACAAGTAAGTTACGTTGAGTGTCATTAAAGCTAGGTTAACATTCTACTTTTAAAAATAGTTTGTCCAATTGATAGTGACAGTGTAGATCCATAAATATGCTGAATTGTCGACGAGGGGAGGGGCAAACTCGTTAAAGAAATAACTGCGCAGTTTTCGGAATTCGACCACCTGGTTTTCTGACTAAACGTGTCGTAATCGACGGATGCGCTTTATTCTCGAATATTTTCACAACGCTTTGCATTAATTCTGAAGTATTTTCATGCGAAAATTAAAAGGTAAAGAATAACCAGTTCAAAGTGAATATTAAACATGTCACAACTGTATTCGTTAGAGGCATACATACAGTCGCGCATTTTTGCTTAATGGTGAGTGCGCAAGCTTTACAATTATTTATTTTTTATATAAAGAAATTAATTTTATAAATTCCTTGTCATTAGGCATTCGCGCCATCACCGGAAGCACACCAAAGAGGAGGATCCGAGCCAGCGACAATATCCCGGCACCGAGTATACGACTTCCGATCAGTTAAAGCGAGTGCCGACTGAGCCGGAGGAAGCGGTGCTCTTGCAACAGGGTGATCTGGATGATATGAAAAGTAAGTTTCGCTGTTTGTTTGCCCGACGTTGAATTAGCAGACACACTTAGGTTTCCAAATGTTATTTTTCCAAATTGAGACTGTGGATCCATGCCTGTGCGGAATTAACTACGAACGGAGGTTCGATTGCAAAATCAACTGCGTAGTTGACCAAATCGAACACCTCGAGCATCATATTAATTCATTCATTGACATTTATTACGCGCGATTATAACGATTCATTTATTACTAATTTTACGATTTAAAAAAATTCATCTGTCGTGAATAACACTTTTTATTATTAATTATCTTTCGTGATCGGCGTTACGTTTTGTGGACTCAGAGATGTGTTATCAAAATAATTCCAATCGTCCCAGTACATGTTTGACGTCATGCTCAAAGAAAAATTCAATTGAAATTTTTGGTTCAATAAAGAGTAAGTTCAATTGAAATTCACTTTTACTAATCAGGTCACAGATTTGAGGATGCCCGCGGCATCCGGAGACACAAGATTCAGGCCAAGAGCGCGGTCAGTTCCTTTATTCACGTGTCAAACAAAGACGGCGGCATAAAACAGATGAAGACGCTGCCCATCACAAAGAAAATATTCGACCGAAGTCCTCATGAGGTGTGTAAAAAGTTATAGCTCAAATCATCTCATTACGGACTCTCAACAAATTAAGGTTCTTTGAAGTTTGTGTTGAAACGGCTTATCAATTATTTTTTAAAAAAAATCATTATCGACATAAGAAATAGAACTAAATAAAAGCAATAAAATATTTCTGTTTAGCAAACAATTTGTCGTCGGCATCGAGAGACAAAATATTGTATCGCGAAATTATATAATCACTGTAGGATTTTCTAGCTCTATGTGAGTGACACATTTTCACCAGTACCCCGGGATCGAAGAATCGAGAGCCTGCGCCGGGATATCTATTCAATTGATTGATTTTAATGATTTATTAATTCCCATTCGTTTTAATTAATTACCATTAATTGAATTTCACATTGGTCGGTTTGCGAAAAATAAATAGAGCAACGTATCTGTGTGAACCGGAATTTTATAGGGATCTGATTATCATTAAGTCAATTAATAATCATAGTTGCATTTTCAATCAGGTATTTGTGGAATTGGACGAGCTTTTTCATGAGGAAGGCGATCTGCAATGGAAGGAGACAGCTCGCTGGATCAAGTACGAGGAGGATTTGGAAGAAGGAGCCAACCGATGGGGCAAGCCGCACGTGGGGCCGCTGTCTTTTCACAGTCTACTTAACTTGAGGAAGTGCCTCGATCAGGGTCAGTTAACCGAATTATATATTTTAAAAAAAATGTTATTAGTAAACTACAATCAATAGCAACACTCCGAATTGGTGGATTCGGGACAGCACCGAATGAAAAGACGAACCGAGTGGCGTACTCGCTTTTATACTGCGCGGTTGGTTTATGACGGACTGCGGTTCGGCGGTCCCGGGTTCGATTCCCGGCGCGGGCTTTGGTTCGGGGTACTGGTGAAAATGTGCCTCTCACATAGGGCCTAAGCTCTGAGAGGGGTACAGAATCTTCCTGTTGTGATCCGTCACTTCAGTGAATTAAAAAAAAAAAAAAATACTCGCGTAATAATATTTTACTATTATTTAATTTGAACTGGTAATTGCGAAAAATACAGAGTTTCGAACAGACCGGGAGTCCTATAAATCTTTCTCAACAGCAACACTGTTTACGCAAATGCGTGCAGTTTTGCGGATAGTCTTTCAAACAATGTGCATTTATGAAAAAACGACTGAAATAGTAGCTTGATTTTCGAGGTCATCCGATTTTTTGTAACTCTTCATTTGATTGATATTTCTTAATTAAATTGGTATTTGATTTAAGATGATCACAAGAAAGTGTGCATAAGAAAATGTTGTGACCGCTAGAATGACTCGATATTATTTCAAGTTGGGTAGCGGCAGATTAAGTAATAGCGTAAAGATATTGCAATTAAGTCAGGTTGTCTAAGTGATGACAATGTGAAAAAATCGTTCGTTTAATTTTTTTTTTGTTCCAATCAAAGGTACCGTCCTACTAGATTTGGAAGAGAGAGATCTTCCAGGTATAGCATACAGGGTGGTTGAACACATGGTTACCAATGACCAAATTAAGCCGGAGGACAAAGGTAAATTTCAATTGGCATTTGTTATTTTTTGCGACATGAGTAAAATACGAAAAGAATACCACTTTATTTTTTATTTGACTTGCGCTAAAGCTTGTGCCAATGTCAGACATATTAAGTGCGCGATCACTGGTTCAAACGTTTGAAATTTTTCGGGCGACAGAAATTCATCCGCGCGCTTTCCTTGGAAATGTAAGTTTGCACAAAACAAGCAGGTTCTGTCGTAAATGCTGCGGGATAGAGTTGCTGACGTCACACATTATTGGTGCCCCCTGTTGTATGGCAATCACACAATGCACCGGTTAAATTGTGTTTTATTCTACAGGATTATACACCTTGAGGCAATTAAAATGGGCCCCTTTTTAGGAATTTAATAAGTAGGTGGAAAATAGCCCCCCTTATTATGAATTTGGGGATAGTTAAGATAGCTGTTCCTCTTTCGAATTCCAGGACCAAAGCGCCACTGACTAGGCGCACCATTGGTAATGAGAAATTGGAGTCTTGGAAGGCCCCCCTCGATTAAATTCATCAAGACGTTCTGACAAAAATCTTTCTCATTGTTTTAGGTGCTGTGATGCGAGCACTTTTGCTCAGGCACAGGCACGTCAACGAGCACAAGCAATTTCAGTTCGGCCTCCGCAGGAACTTTTCAGGCTACAGTAGCTTAATGTCGCTGGCGGACGACAAACCAAAGTAAGACAAATGTATTTTTTTTTCGGCAAGTCATTCTACATTCCTGATACAGTACTGATACTTCTCAAAAGTGTCTTTAACATTTACATCGCGGATATCGGTCATTAATTTGTTCATATTACGAATGCAAGAATGTGCAACTGCACTGTGTGCATGAAGGCTTCGATCATGTTTTATTATTTTTAGCATGTGGATCTGGATGTGAGATTAAAGTGTTATTAATTTTTCAAGACATCTTTGCCAGCTGATTTGTCAATTACATTGTGTTGACCGCTGGGATAATAAAATATATTTTTTATATTTTAATAGTCACATTTTTCTTGTTGATTTAAATCTACAGAGTATATGCTCAATATTTTATTCCTATTTAATAATAATTATAAACAGTTAAATGGCAAATGAATTTTCATTTTATGAATTTCCCACTCATTAAAAACTCGTTTAACTTACGTTTAGAAATTATATGCACATATATTAATCAGAAAATAAAGAATGTAGTGGGATACTCGCATGAATTGTTTACATTTGAATTTGCAGACCGCAGAAAAGTGTTTCGTTCAGTGTGCCGAATAACGAACAAACTGTGATCGATTTGGCCATGAAGACTGCTAAAGAAAAGAACAAAACTGAACCGAATTTTATGAAGAACTTTATTACGACCACCCTGGAAGAGTCCGCTGAAGTGAGTATGTCACTGTAAAACAACCTAATTAAATCGGGTCCAATTTAATCCGTTATTGTGTTGTTGCGTTCAATATCTACAATTAGAATAAGTTTGCGGAAAAATAATGTCTTATATGTCTTCTAAATTTTCAGACCGACTCTAAAGAATCAGACAGTATTCGAACCAATAGTTCCCAGGACGACCTTAAAAGGATTGTGGATATGAGTATTATGAAAAAGATTCCGGAAGGGGCTGAGGCCACGACGGTATTGGTCGGTGCGGTCGATTTTTTGGAGCAGCCAACTATTGCATTCGTAAGGTTGGCGGAGGGAACAATTCTTCCAACGCTGCTGGAGGTAAGTTGCTGTGACACTGACGCCGCAATAGATATGTTCTAACAATTAGGCTTTCACATGTGTTGGAGTGAGTGTATTTAAATTTGACGTTTAACACGTAATATGAATATTGCTCATTTAAAAAATCAAATTTTGCCTATGATTTTGCCATTGTCACTTTTAAAAATAGGATTCCGTTTTTTACTGCGTTTTTCTATTCTTTTTTTATCGAATAATTATTTTGTGGTTTTGTGAGCCAATAATTTAATTCGCTCACAAAAACCACAAAATAATTATTTGCGATTGAATAAACGAGACTATTGAAACAATTATTGAAATAGAAAGTTTCAGGTCATACGATTGTTTTTTAACTCTCCTCCAAGGAAACCAACATAATCTAAATTCTCTTTGACTGCAATTGTCTTTCAACGGGGAGTAATAATTTAGCAGACAGCTTGTATCCATTTATAGGTGCCAGTTCCCGTGCGATTTATGTTCGTGCTGCTCGGTCCAACCAAATGGGATCTTGACTACCACGAAATCGGTCGCTCCATCTCAACACTCATGTCCAACAGGGTAAGTATGGATTGCTGAAGTAGCTCCACTTCTAGTGACTCTTGATTATATTTGCCTACGTTCAGATACATATTAGAATTGGTTTCTTTTTAAATCCGTGCTTTCCATTGCAGTCTTTTCCTGTAGATAGGGGCGGGATTTGCGAACGATAGAAACTGGCTTGATTAAAAAGTCTTAACTCTTTTATGTAAAGATTTTCTGATATGTTTAAAACGTTAGCCTGGTAGTGTAAGCAGACGGATGATCCATCACGTTAACATGGTCCACGAATTTTGTTAGACATTTCATGAAGCTGCTTACAAAGCCGACGACCGGAAGGACTTGATGAGCGCCATCAACGAGTTTCTGGACGACAGCATTGTGCTTCCGCCTGGAGACTGGCACGACAAATCCCTGCTTCCCATTCACGAGATTCAAAAGAAGACTGAAGAGATTAATTTGAGGAAGCGACGAGATAAAGATAAAGTTGGTCAGTAACAAATTACTGTTATATCTATATTTCAATCCGAAATGTCCCAATTTAAATTTTTTTCTTTAATCCGTCTGTTCGGGCGTTTACTTACGAACGGCTTAACGAAATTGAATAAAATTTGAGCTGTAGATAGTTTCGCGAATTTGTAGTCTAGCGCAAGTTATTTCAGATCTCAATTTTCAGTATTTCTTTAGATAAGTCGTTGAAGTCTTAATCATTGCCATCGCTTCGTCGGAAAATTCAAAGATGGCGTCTCCACTTGACCAAAATGACGCTGAACATTCGAACGCCAATCACGTGCTACCGTTGAGGCCAGCGACATTTTCTACACTAGATCTAAAATTTATAATCGTTATTCAATTTGAACATACAGTTACTACAGTTGTATTGAACATACAGTTACTACAGTTGTATTGAACATACAGTTACTACAGTTGTATTTTGCAAAATAGGAAGAAAATACATTATCATACATTCGTAGCGCGAACAACTATATGTTTTAATTGCAAAATAATTGCATAACCGTGTTGTGATATATAATTTTCTCAGTGTCTCGAAATTGTTTAATCAGTAATTTTAAATTATTTTAACCTGTAATATCATGGAATGCGCATTTTAATAAATCAGTGTTTATTATATTTTGTTCTAGTCACCGGTTTTTTCTGTTATGCGTCCAGCATTCAAAATTTCATCTCGATTAACCAGAGATGTAGAAATTAATGTTTGCAAGGACACAATCAACACTAAAAAAAAGTTTTACGACATTTTCATTCAGCCCTTCTGTCCGGTGAAGATCGAAAGAAGCCTCATGACGATCCTCTGGCCCGAACGAGACGTCCGTTTGGCGGTCTCATCCGGGACATCAAGAGGCGATATTCGTGTTATGTCAGCGACATCACTGACGCCTTCAACTTCCAGTGTGTGTCTGCGGTGATTTTTATTTATTTTGCTGCGCTGTCAGGCGCCATCAGTTTTGGAGGAATTCTCAGTAAGTAAAGATTATTATTAAAATAGGTCTCGGTGGTGTAATGGTTAGCGTGTCGAGCTGTTATTCCCGAGATCGTGGGTTCGATTCCCGACCGAGACCTC
>JAQGBY010003045.1:0-20536 GCA_034698785.1 Mycogona germanica
TCTCGGTCGGGAATCGAACCCACGATCTCGGGAATAACAGCTCGACACGCTAACCATTACACCACCGAGACCCCTGTAATATGTAAGGCTGCATGCAATATTTCTGTCAAATTCCATCTTGAGCTTTCAACATTTCAACTCTGTTCCCATGATAACAGCGCGAAATTGAAATCAGCAAAAACAAGATTGTTCTATTTTCTAACACTGTCGTCTTGAGAGCTGATTCCGTATCAGCTGAAAACGACAAGCATTACAGCCGGAAGCTGCAATATTATCAAAATTTTCGTGCGGCAAATAAGGCGTTCTGTTTGCCATCAACAGATGCTGGCATTATCGAATCCACTTACTAAGGCGTTGTTCAACGCGAGGGTACAGAACATACGAGCGTATTATTGATCGAAAAAATAAATGCTCTGGAAATGCATTTGATCTCGCCTTTCATCGAGGCTACAAAAAAAGAACTCGAATGACATTTCAAGCATATAATGATGTGCATTAGTAGGTCTTTTCTACCAAACGTAAAATGACAATTTAAACCTTTAAAGTCCTACTTTGATCTGGCAAATAAAAAATAACCGGAGTGCTTCAGACACAGCAGATCCTTTCTTTGACAGCCAAAATTTGCATGAAAAAATAATAGACAGCCCAATCAATTTAAATTCTTATAGAAGGCGCTGCAGAGTATAAATAAAACCTTTAAAAATATTCATATCATTGATGACGATTTCTACTGATTCTTGTAAATGCATCAAATAAAAATTAATAACTATTATTTATGAATAAAACATCCTGTATAAATAATTTTTGCAACTTCTGAATATAGTATAGTGTCATTATGCATAAAGTATTTAATCATTGTCTAACTTCTGAATGACACTGCAGTTGGACCACACCAGATGGACGTATTTTTCCTTCCAAATTGCTTTTCAAATTTATTTTCCCAAACCGACCAAAAAGGCAACGAATAGACATTGAAGTCCAAAATGGCGCGGAAGTCAATGGAGATTAATCTATAATTAATGATGAGTTCCTGCTGATGTCATCGTTCGTTCGAACACATCTTGCTCCAGATATACAGAGAACGGGCACATTGTATACATCTCGCACAGGGAACGGTGGTCGCGTACAAAGGCGGTGCGCATGCGCAGAGAACTGCACGTCGTCGGTATTTTACGACTGTGTGATGTTCCCCATATCACCATACACGAACAACACACACACACACCCGGTCTCTGTTGTAAGAGCTGGTAGCACATGTGCGGAGGAAGAGTGCCATCTTCATCTTCACTTTAGCCGGTGCCCGATGCGGCCTTCTGCCGTGAGAACAGCGGGTTTTTAAGTAAATATTTAGAGGACAACTCCGGTACGAGACAGTGTCGAAATCCGAAAATAGTGTTACCGCATAGATACAACATCTACACTCAAACTGCAAGTTCCCACCTGATTTCGACTAAAGAGGGGGAATAAATTCATTCGGCGGTGCCCTCACCAGGATTTGGATAAATTATTTTTCGCGGTTAACTCATCCTGACGTTTGTCATCGAATCGAAGTTCTCAGATCGATTGAGGAAACTGGAGAAGATTTGCTCAAACATATCCGGGTTGACACCAAAAAGAGGTACGTGAAATGTAGTCCTTTGTAATATAATTCAACTGTTGCCAGGTTGATATTGTTTTTAAAAAAGCTGCTTATTCATATGTAACTGAACTAATTTCGTAATTCGTAATGATTTTGCGCATGTGAGATACTTTATGAATCTAAATTCATGTTTGTGTTTGCAAAATATTGGACTGGTCAAATTAATTCCTTTAAACAATTTGCATCAATTTTGCATCATTTTGCATCAAAAAGCATTTGAATCGAGTGATGCGAGTATTACAAGCAACGCCTTAAAATAACCATTCACGGAAAATATGTTACCACTTATCTCTGTAATTATTTGATTGGGCAATTTATTTCATCTTTGTGTTGAAACCATAAAATTGGCCATAAAATTTGTATTCATGCCGAGGAATAGCACGAATAGTTCGCGAAAAAGGGCATTTTTCTTTACATTTTATAATTTTATTTTAAGAATGTTGCCAATCAAACACAACACCAAACATGTGAAAGTAATGCAAAAGCCGGTGCCACGTCATTTCAGTTTCTATCGCAGGATTTTGTTTCCTGTTAACTGCTCAACTCATTACTATATTAATTATATGAACAAATGGTTCTTAAGAAATATAATATTTTACTAGATTATTCAAATTCGTTGGCGGCGGATAAATTAAATTAAATTAAATTAAATAAAATAAAATTAAATTAAATAAAATTAAAATTGGTTGGTATTTGGAAAGCAAGTTGAATATAATTCCCATGAGTAGGGAGATACAAACCGCGGCATCGTTTAATCTTTGTCTAAAATCGAAAGAGTTGGTTTCATAATCATTACCGCATGCGACAATTACAGTACTCAGTATATGCGAAAATATTGCGGTAATTATTTATGCTTTGGTGATTAATGTATCAGAAACTTGGAATGAAATTATGATCAAGTTTCCACAAATGAGGCGATATATGCTGCACCATCGCTCAATTTCTTCCACAGGAGCTATTGTCATACGGCCTTTTCGTGTACCTTTTTTATATGTAATAGGTAAAAAAGTAGTGTACGTTTAAGTTTTAAAAAAATTGTGACTTCAATGCTTGTGATTACGTATATAAAAAACAATGAGAATCAAATTTTCACAAATATAAGTAGAAATATGCCGTGTAATCGGCTAGTTTCTACCGCAAGAATTGGTTCCCCATTCCTACGTAATTTAATACGCCGTGATACTAGCAAAGAATCTGCTCCAGCAGTGTGTTTAATTTGTCCGTTTGCGGCAATCGCAGCACCAAAATCATTTACAGAGATTAATTTATCCGCCGCCAACGAATTTGAATAATCCCGAAAAACGTTTCGATTAATTCGTCTATACCAGTACAGATCCTAAAAACGCAATTGATGTATGGCTCGTCGAATGTGATGGCATCGCCGAAAAGGATGAAATTTAATCTAAATTAGTAATATTTAGCCATGTTTAAAAATAAGCGAACATTGTGGACTCTGCCACCGACTCTGTATCGTGTCCGCTATAATTACAGCGTTCGGTCTATGTAAACATTGTTTTTACATTAGGGAAGCAAGAAGCGCTAGCGGGTCACTCTTAATTGGTTGACCCATTTCCGTGCATAAAATAGGAGTACCACGTGACGGGGCGGATATGAAACGGGTGGAGATACACGGGCTCGGACCACTTCGCTTTAACGGCTGGCCGTAAGGGTATTTAGCAGCCCAACAGGTAGTCCTCCTCAGACCCAACATCCTCATATATGAAACATAACAGTACAAGACAGAGAGACAAGAGCATCTGACATAGGGAAGTTGCTATTGTTTAAACCAGTCGTCTTCAAAATTCCGGATCTTCATAGAACAAGATAGAACTTCAAATCTAAATTGAAATGGAAGAAAAGCAGCACGCCAAAATTAAAATAAGAATACAGGAAAATTCAAGCAGGGGTTGATTACGTTAGATCAACTGCACATCTCTGATTCAGCCTTTGTCAAGGAGAGAGAGAGAGAGAGTAAAATAAAAATACATTGCACAGTAGTGCAATAAAATCAGCACCTGTAGTCAACATTGCACGTTTGCACGTCGCTCTCCTCTCTCACGCATACACAATACAAGCGAAAGCAAGAGGCACGCCCAATCTCACTTATTATTAAATTTGTAATTCTGCTCTTCAAAGAATTGTGTCTGGAAACAAAAATGTGTAGCATGTGAATTTGTGATTATGCGTGGCGCTTCTATACATCTACGAAAAAAAACGATTTTATTTATTTTCTCCCTTTTTCTCTCCAGCACTTTTTGCGAATAGCCATCATTTATTTGACGAGAGAAAGGTCATACGAACAACTAAACCCTAGCCTTTGTTTTTTTGCGAAATTCGCTCAAAAGAAAAGCTCAGCTCGAGAAAACGAAATTCTACGAATTACACAGACTATTTATTTGCGTCATGACAGTAATACCCATCGACCAGTCGATTTGACCAAACCTTGGAAGATGCCATTAACCAAGAGCAAGAAAGCAGTATGAATAAATGATGAAACCACTCCAGTCAAAATCTATGGGCGTTGCTTGCTAGCACAAAGTGGCGCACATTTCTTTATTTCATACCAGTAGGTTGAAGTTGTAGTCGCTAGAGGCGCCTGGTTCGCCAAATTCCAGATCCACGCTAAGAGTGCTGGGAATGCTTAAACATTAACGCTAACACCATTCACCAATCTACTTTAACAGCTCCGCTCGAGCCAACCGATTCTCTGGAACGCCACCTGATGGCACAAATAAATGTCATGCACATAGGCCATATATTGTATGAAGTATGGCCCGGTCTCATGTAACATTTAGGAGCTTCAGTAGTAGCGTCGAAAATGTCGATATTATTGACTGGCCAATATCAGAGTACGTTCATGTTAAACGTTTCAGTTGAAAGGATAGGTAAATTTACAGATTTTATGAGCTTCTTGAAATCGTACATCATTCATTCTCCAAAATCGTGCCACGAACGCAGCTCATATTATACAGAGTATAATAGAGCTAATGGTTTGCACTCGTATATCAAATAAATACAATCCACCAACACTTAAAATAATTAGAAATTATTTCTATATCTGTGAGCTATCAGACAGTAGCCGACAATCGTACCAGCGTAAATAGAGAAATTATTGCCATGAAGAAACTTTAGCTAAACATAAAGCCATACAGTACTTTCATTAGGTTGTTAGGCAGAAGCTTTATTTTTATCGGTTGTACACCACATGATGTAATTGTCAATCACGTAATTGCTGCACTTCAGGAGACTATTGATTATTTTCATAATTCGAGCTACTGTATTTTGTTACCGAAAGCACAAAAGTGTGCAAATTAATTAGGTATCATCGTATAGGTTATTATCAGATAAAAATATTAAAAAAAAATAAATAGAATTCGAAGCTAATTAGCATCATAGTCATATATAGTTTGACAACTTTAAAAAGAGATGTAAATATAAACAAAGGTTCATTTTATGTCTTAATGGAATTAAAGGTGCAACTAGAAATTATAGTTTTTATCAAAGCTTCTGTGAGGTCGTGAGCAACGCCCAATATCACTCTCAAGTTGCCCTACATTATTGTTAACAAACTTAGTTTTTCTTGTAAATTTGAACTCTATAATCATTAAATAATTTCATATCCAAACGTATCAAAGTTCAATGTACGTACTCGAAATGCGTTCGTTAAACCTAACTTATTAAGACAGCTTAAAAATAATTTTATCAAACGGTGTTCCTTATAGCGCGCAGTGACGTTCTTTTTTAAATTCACCAACCGTCCGGCGCAGTCCCAGGAGCAGTCATATCTCTTTAGTGGGAAATGGTAAGACCGTGTCACCGGAAGAACGCGATAAAATAATGGCACATGGCTGCAGATGCATGGCAATAAGTTTTTCTTGATCGCGGTCATTGTATGGTGGTCCTTTCGCAAAAAATAATGGTCGATATTTCTGGGAGGTTTTCGAAGTTTCGTTCAAATAACCTATTTGAGTAGACTTCGGGCAATCATCCATTACAGACTTTTCTTCGAGCCTGTATCTCTGACATTTATTTGTACCATGGTCGATGTTCACTGTTTGCAGTAGAAGATTGTTGTGGCGTACTATACGAGAAATCAATTTTCAAAATCCCATCGCTGGTGACGTTATTCAATTGAAGATTTTGCCCTTTTGGACCTGTTGTGCGTCGAGAGTTAGCCACGACATGTTACACTTGCGGGTTTGTTTTCAATGGATGAAAGTCGTTTAAATAAATTCAGCAAAATTGGAGTACTATGAGAATATCCAAGGCATTGCAGTCCAAGTTAGAAAACTCGTATTAAAAAGCTGATTATTTATAATTTGCCGTTTGTGTCATATAAAGTGTGTAGTCGCGTACATATAAGCATATTCGTGCATGTACTGTTCTTGAATATGATAGGTCTTTTTGTGGGCAACGCTGCACTTTTTAATTCGATTTAAATTGTGGATTCGCGTGCGCGGGCAACACACAAAAAGAACCCCCTTAAAACGACTATTTATATACAATAGCAGTCACCCGTGCTTATTTAAGAGCATCGATCAATGGGAGCACTTTACCATAAACTCATCGATTAATGGTCGCCTGGGCGCACACTTTATGCCAGAACATTGTAGATACATTTTGAAAAAAGCACAGCTCGTGTTTTCCAAAGTTTCGAAAGTTGGTCTCGCACTAACGATATCGACAATCGTTCATCCGTTATACTGTACATGTAGATGAGCAATTGTATTGCCTACACGCCCCGCTCACTCGCAAGTAAATCTCAAATATATATATCACCATTGTGCAGGATTTAACAAGCCTAAAAACAACTATTATATTTACATTAAACGACTGCCTTTGTTTTCTCAAACGAGTATATGGTGGGAAAATGAAACAATCAACACAATACGTTAACCATGTGAACATCAATGCCGTTTTATGCGGCAATGCTTGTAATAGGTATCTTCTATTTGATTGGTGACGAGTCAATTTGTCATCAGGGGTATGAGTAATCAAATATGGCATATGCAATAAATCGCGAAGACTTATCTCGAACTTGCCTGACATTCCACGCATGAAAACGATATTATTTGCACACGGAAGAATCATCTACTGAGACGGAAGTCAGAATTGAGAAGACAATGGTATTTAATGCGACACTGTAATGAATAAGAAAGTTGTGTCATCAGGAAGGCGAACTCTGAAGGAAGAAGGACTCTGGAACTGGAAACGTCGCCTCTTTGGTGATCCATGTCATTTTATCCAAGCCATGTATTTATAAATAAATGCTACTGCCATTTTGGAAAATTCATTGTTCTGGGGAAAATGAAGAGCAGCACAAAAAGAGGAAGACCATCAAGTATAGATGAAGGTGGTTAGACTAGAGAGAGCTCTGCAATCTAGCCGCAGCGATATCCTTCACGTAAACTTTCTCGTTTACGAGTGCGTTTCTCAAAATCCCTTTAGTGTTTTGATGTAACTACCAGAGGCTCTTAATTCCTGAAATTACTGGTTTACAATTTGCAAGGCATGTACGTTGGGGTCTCGTTTGATGTTATGCAGGTTGGCAGCATCATGTCATCGCGGGGCGTGTCAAGCTGTGAGGCGGGGTATAAGGAAGGGGGGAGATCTATTTTGTTAATGCAAGGTCTGCTGCGTAAATTTAATTACACGTACTGCACCAGGTTAATGATATACTGCTTTCATTTAGTTTGGATTCCAGCTTGGCTAGGAGGCCGTAAAAACTGGCTTAAAATAAGCCTGCGGGTATATATCCAGATTACGGCCCCCTAATTAACTGCAACATTTGAAAGCGGAAAGTTCATGTTGCGCCACCACAATAGTATCTCTCTAGGCTTGTACTTACGCGAAGTATGTTCTCGAAAGTGGGCTTCTAAAATTATCTCATTTGGTGGGAAAATTAAAAGTAGCACTGGTAGACATTTGCTGGCGCGTAAGATGCGCTTAAACGGATGTTGCCAACTAAAAACGAGTTGAGCTTCTGAAATGAGCATCAATGTGAAGTTTTCGATATCATAAAGTTCGCTTCAGCAGTTTGTAAGCTTCCTCTACATATCCGCTCGTACAGAGTATATTGCGTTACATGTTTACGTTTAATTGGAGTGAATTGCAATTTCAGCTTGCAGATGGTCAGATGGCTAGCCTGACTTAAATATTCGAGTATATTAATCTGGGCAATGGCTTTGTGTACGCTTAATCGGCGCCAATTGCAATATCCGCTCGTAAAGGGTCAGCGGCAAATATAACTTAAAAGTACTTATCTTGACAATGGCCTTGTGCAGAACATCTGAGGGTTCCTTCTGGTGGAGTTTAAGCAAATAAGTTGTTTGATACAAATATAGCCCCCTGTGGAAACGAAATATTAAATTTAAGGCCTGATACATTGATCCTGAGAGACGCAAAATCAGAAACATTTAATTTGTATGAAATTTACTAGTTTTAAAAATAAGAATATTGTTTCGTATTCAAGAATTGAGACGATGAATTGAAACACGATCTAATCGTATAAGATTTTACAAATTTGAAACAATTTTATCTTGCAAGTACATGAATATTAAAAAATTTAGAATTATTGGCTTCAAAACTTAAAACATTGTCTCAATTTATCAACTACATCATCACATTTTTCCTGCACAAGACCTCTGTCCAGATTACTACGTTTGGATTAGCCGCCATTACCAATTGGTAATGGTTAATGGTAATGGTACGCGTTAAAAATTCCATTCATTTTAAATTGGCTATAAAACATTAGAAGTATTTTAACAGTCTCTCCCAGAATATTCCACCATCTTCATTCCTTGATATTCGGTAGAAAGCACTTTGTTTTCTCTGCACGAATGCATTAATTTTTCACAACAATGTGTTTGGAAGAAACTCAACTAGATAAGATGGCGCCATCTTCAGCGGAAAATTTATTCTGTAGAGGTTGCGTCACATATTTTGGTCATTGTCGTCGGTTCCTTTCGCCTGGCGCCGACGTGTTTCTCATTCATCCGACAAAATACAGAGTACCGGTACAGTATTATAAAAGTTTAAATTGAGGCTAACTATTTCCGATCCTCGTTGCCACTCTGTTGAACGTCACTCGGCTACTATACGAAGCGTCATGGAAAATCAACAGAATCAGTCATTATTTGAATGGACAAAACCATGGTGATGCGAACCGTAGGCGTCATCGTAAAAGTGACGACTACCATGGAGATAGTTGACACAAGGAATGTTCAAATACACTCAGTACAAATTGGATTAGAAATTGACCCAGATTATGAATCGGTTTGGTGGATGTTTTGTTGAAAACTATTTCGCCAATGCAAATAGTCTATGGAAGCAGGAAGCATATTGCAATCATTCTTATAAGTGCACTGACCCAGCAATTCACATTTTCACACAACCCAGCATTCAGACAAATTCAATTTGAACAAAATCGATTCAAAATTGACTCATAAAATCTCTTTGAGAACACTTCTTACTCGTAAAACATTTGATATTACTTCACTCAAAATAAATAATTTTTGTTCACTTGTTACATTTCGATTTATATATACTCTGAATATGCTAACAAATTCTGTATTTTAAGGTGAAACAAAATATTCGATAGAACAAAAAACACATGGGTAGGATAATCAATTTATTTTCATCAAATTTTCATTATACGTTTCAAAAACATAAAAAATATTTAGTTTAGGTTTTAATAAATTACAGAAAGAAGCGCGACAAACACGTGGTTCCGAAATTTCAACGTTAAGTAATACGTTTTACAAAAATCAATCTGTGACAAAACACTAGAATCTGTCAGTTTCACTAATGCTTAAACATTTCAAAGTCGACGTTTTACATATTTTTTGTGTGTGGTTATTATCAGACGTTTGCAAGATGGCTACCAGGATGTGCGATTCTGTTTGCGTCTTGTCTCGTCAGCACGATTAAATACAGAATGCATTTGTCATGTGAACTTTCTTTGAGTTTGACAAAGGCTTATTATTTAACCATGAGGCTGACATACGCCGTTTTTCTTAATGTCAAGGTTGCACATAGTTGTCTAGATCAGTAAATTATGCAATCGATACAGAGTGTATTATTCGTGAATCGCGACAAGATGCAGGGGTTTATCAATGAAAATTATTTGGCATAAGAGGATTTAGGATACTGCAGTGGACACAAATAAATTATATAAATGGAAAGGATAATAATCAGCCTAAAACATCATTGTTTGATCCACTGATGCAAATCGTCAATTAAGCATTGGTATGATCGATGTAATTTCAGACAATCAACTGGGCGGATATGAAAAAAGCAAGACTCTAGAGCAATTAGGATTAGACAGTGACGAGACTCAGGCGCTGCAGCTCGAATCCCGGTTCGGATTGATGTTAATTAAATTTATTTAGGTTCAAACGTACCGCTTAAACGTGTCGAATAATGAACTATTGAGCGGCACTTATTAATGTAGCCTGCGCCCGATTGTCCAATACAGACGACACATGAGAGAATCACCCACCTTTATAATTACGAACTCATTTGAAGAGTAAGCTCTCCCGTTAATCACCACTTAGAAAGCATAAACATTTGTCGTAATGAAAATGACGCGTTCCAAATATAAATTGTGCATTTCGATTTGTAGTGGAAGTAGTGAAATGCTGCTACTGAGGCGTAAATGGTTGCGCTTTATCCGAATAACCGCTACAATGACAAGCATTTACCATTAGTCACTGAATTAATGAAAGTCACCACACCCTGATAGACGGATGCGACTAATTTGCTTTGCAAGCTAAGCCGCAGACATTTGAAAGTGTAATGAGGCGAACTGTCTTTATTCGCTACTTTTAATTCCCATCCGGAAGTGCCTCCATTGATGTTTTACTCGTGCCATATTATTTGGATGTGTTGACGCATGAAATTATTGTCTGCCGCATTTACAATATAAATAAAACATTGGAATAAACAAGTGTTCCAATTTCAGAAACGCTACATTGTGTGGAGTTGACTCGTCCATGGAAGAGAAACGTTAGCTTCACCAGTCGTCACTTGCCATTGCCATCACCAGCGCTTCCTCTCTAAACCATCGGGGGGGGGGCGAACTAGTAAATTGGTCTAGCTTAGGCTTTCTACCTAGGTAAGGTTGTTTAACGGTTACTTGATATCGTACATCCAGGAGTCCTACAGTTTTACTGTCATTCCGAATAAAGGTGCACGTATAGGGATTTCTCTAGCCCAAAAATTCCTAGAGACGTTGAACCCGCAAAGAACTGATAATTCGATGAGCTAATCACTAGACCACACGACACCTCTAACCCTTTAGGTTTGAAATGTACCAGACGGGGATTTCTGATGGACTTGACCGAGGGTTCTGAGGCGAATACATTGGTACATCGTGTGGGCGCATCACCTTACACAATCCCCATTTATTTGATAGTCGTTAACTCAGTTGGAGAGGATTCGAGTGCTGACGATCAAGAAAGGAATATTGGATTACATTTACACAAAGGGGTTTCCATATTGCTCGACGAATAATTATTCTCGCCAACTGTTGTACACACACACACAGCGTACAGTGATCGCCTATACACGTAATAGGTCAGATAATATTGGTTTTATACGTGAAGTTTTTCGAGCGCATGACGGGCGATTACGTCGGCCATGATTCATAACCATTCTGCAGCGCGACGGGGAGTTTTTGTCTATCTTGACAGTCGAGCTAATATGGGTTATGAGTTTGCGTCATCCTTGGGGAGATGTTTGCCTGTAGATTAATAGTTACGTGCATGTAGGTCGCGGAGGGGTGGCGGGGGAGGGAAGGCAATTTCGTCCAACAGCATAAATTGTGCGGTGGGATTTGCAGTAAACGTTGGAACAGCAACGCCCTGTGACAGTTTTGAGTAGAATGCTTTAGCCAAATTAACGCGACACGACCAAATGAAATTTAGCACCGTCCAGCGAATTTGAGCACACTATCAAACTATCTATTGCAAGTGATAGTTTCAGCGTACGTGGTTCTCAACTCGAGGAAACGATAATGGCATCTGAGTATTTGTGTGTGTCTCTCTCTGAGACACATCCAATTACCAGTTGCTGTCACATTACATTGGCACCGGTACAATTACAATATACACCCACAGGCAGCCCCGGATGTAATGAGTGATAATCCTAACAAGAACAAAAGAGGGCCCAAACCATTTCTCATCAACACATTCAGAGTGGACACCAGAAACAACAATTTGTTGTTTTCTATTACTTAAAAATGTTGATATGATATTCTAAAACTTGATTACTAATACCATAATCATTTACTTTAGCTAATAATCGTTGATGAAGGATTGTGTCAAAAGCCATGCTAAAATCTATGCAAACCACATCTTCTTTTATATGCCAATTCAATGATTTCTGGAGGTTATGGTTGAGAAAAACAAACTGTGATTCACAAGAGCACCCCTTCTTGATCCCATGTTGTGCATCATTAAGGACATTGATTCTAGCAAGATGATTTATAACATTGGAAAATATATGTTCTAGTAGTTTGACAATTCATGTTATCGAGGTAAAAGAAATTAGCCTGTAGTTATTTAGATCGGACTGCTTTCCGGACTTATACAGACATTGGCATTGACCATTCCTTCATCAAGAAATTTCTGAAATAATTTGGTTAAATACGGGGGAAATTCTGTTGCCATTTCATTTAGTACGAGAGGCGCTACTTTATCTGGTCCAAAAGATTTATTAGGATTAAGCCCCATTGGCTGGGTCAAAACTCCAGCTTTATGTGCGTTCTTTCCATATGTCCATACTTTCCATGTCCTTCATACAATTTCGAGTGAAAAGTGGATTGTTTGAGTTTTGCAAGTGAAAACTCCTTTAAATTGTTGATTTAAAATGTCAGCATTCTCCTTTTGAAAAGTAGCATATCTCTTTGTTGCCTTCAGCAAAGGGATTATCCTATTATCTTTTCTATACCCATTCACATATTTGCAGAAGATTTTTGGGTTTTCCTTGAGATGTTCTGCTATTGTAGTTTGTCAGATTTAATGTGGTGGAAAGTAGCGTCCACCGTGGTCTTGAATTTACAGAATAATCCTACTTTATCGATATGTCTCCACATCTAGGACATGTTTAGATTGCTTTGATTTATTAATATTATGAAGTTTCCGTTGATTTCTGATTGCACATTTTGTATCTTTTGTGTTCCATGGTAGATCAAAACTGTTTGAAACAAACTTGCAGGGAATGAATGTGTAACTACTAGTAGGCGCATGGAATGAATTAATGACGACTCGCTTAATTATTCAATAATTATATGCGCAATTATAATTCTGTTTCAGTTATTATACTATGGAGATTTCAATGAGGATTAATAATTCTAAGCGATGTTGAATTCTGTGAGTCTGTGGCACGCCTTGAGTAATGCATAGTCGACGATTTTTGCAGTCTCAGAGTACACTTACGGCGATAGAATAGGTAATCATACCGTCTTAGCTTATTCAAAATAGTAGAGTGGAATCCGATTGTAGAATGTGCAATTACAATAAATGATTACTTCTGCGACTGCAATCGAGAGTCGATAACAAGATCGTACTTCTGATCTTCTGATCTTCATGAAGTAAAAAAATTGTAGATTTTAGAAACTGTCCATTGTCAATCACAAATGTCTGTGTTTCGGAAATCTACATTTTCTTTACTTCTTAAAGATCAGATTAAACGTTGTTTATCGACGTTTTTGTTGCCGACTCTCGATTGCAGTCCATCAATCCTTTTATATATTTAGTGATCAGCTTATCAAGTTAAACTAAGGCACTGTATATTTACAGAGTAGTTGGCGCTACAATAGAGATACTATTGACCACACACAGGGTCAAACCCCATTAAAAATTCAACAGCGAATTGAATGACTGTGACATTCTGCAGTAATGTATGCTTCAGTAAACAACATATATTTGTTCGTTTGACAAGCCCCGTTATATTGTTGCTGAAAAGCTATTGGAGTAGTCAAATATCAGATTGGTTTGGTTGATCGTTTGGTTGCTCTATTGATAAAATTGCAGCATTTGGTTCAAATTGTAGCTTCAAACAGTGAGCCAGATAAAATGTTGTTCAATGAATAAAGTTCAGACAAATAGGAATGCGTTGATTGCTTTTCGTGTGGAAAATTTCAGTGAAACGGAATGATTAATCAGATTATCAAGCATGGTTCCGATAGCATGGCGGCTTTCGGAAAATTGGAATGCGAAATCGAAACTGCAACACTTCATTTTGAAGGCTACAAGCTATCAAAGTTCCATGAACGATTAGGAACTTTTACTTGCACTTAGAGGCGTATAAGTTCTTGAGACTCGATAATCTAGTTGCGAAACTAGAAGCACCTAATTGGAACGCGCTAATGCGCTATGTAAGTATTCCGATAAGGTCAAAATTCCTGAAAAAAAGGTTACATTCGTAAAGAGGGTATTAACTTGGCCCGCCTACATTTATCTGGAGCCAAATTCTGAGTAACAATGAAAGGGTCGCACTTAAGCACATCGTAATAAAAAATATGAAGTCTGAAGACGGAGTGAATCACATATTTGAATTAAACGATAGATGTGACTTCCATCCTCGATTATGTTAATCGTTAACGTTAATGAGGCATTTCAAAACAAATTATATTTAGTTCATGCACAATTGCTCGCTAAATTTTGCGAGAATGTCTGTATTATAGAAGAATTATTGTAATTTATGAATAAAATAATTTTATTTTCTTCGGTGAAGAAATGACACGTCGCACGACTGGCAAGTCAATGAAATCCATATAAGTGAAGTTTAATTAAAGCAAGCATTCTGAGAACTAATGTTATGTATACAAAAAATCCATATAAGTGAAGTTTAATTAGAGCAAGCATTCTGAGAACTAATGTTATGTATACAAATAATCCTAAGAGAAGCTTAAGTTTTAAATACTAGTAGAGCCACAAAATTGTGTTAATGAGCACTTCGTCTGCCGCAATTATGAGAAAAGTATCTTGTGGTTTGCGAGATGATCAAGTCAATATAGGAAACCTTGATTACTTGAAGAGGCACTTCAAACCAACGGAGAGATGGATTACTTCAACTTATCGTTGTTTTCCGGTAAGATTGATCGAGGCAATTGCCCGCACAAACACTTCAGTTTTTTATAAAAGAAAGAAGCCTACGATCGATATGTTTCTGAGACAGGGTTGCCATTATCCAGATTTTATGTGCTAAAATACATGCGCCTGTTGGACGGATTTCACCAGATTTGTTCCATAACTGCTGATGTCAGTGTTTGTTCCAGAATTATTTCATCTTCCGAGAAACCTCTTTGCAATTATTGATCGTGTGGAAACTTCAGGGAAATCATTCACACACAAAGTTTCACTAAACCTTCTGGCACCAATAGCTTTTATGTGCCATAAGCGCATATTCACCAAAATTTATCAGCGCTTCACCCATTCTGTTCACAAAAACATGTGGGAATCAGGTATTTATTAATTTTAGCAGCGCATTCCAAAGGTCGCGTTCGGTACGCGCCGCTTCTTTCTCAGGCATTCAACCAATTTGAATGCACAATTTTTGAAAAGCCTCGGTTCTTTCTCTCACCGTGCGGCAAACCCCTTTATTCTCTGATCATCCGGATAAATTCGGTTAGAATTAGGGGCCAACTCAAGAACTAGACGCACCCCTATTGAAATCCGGATCGGATTAGCGTCGTCGGTAAATA
Source organism: Mycogona germanica (assembly GCA_034698785.1). NCBI lineage: Eukaryota > Metazoa > Arthropoda > Diplopoda > Chordeumatida > Chordeumatidae > Mycogona > Mycogona germanica. Next base: position 15,348 of record JAQGBY010003045.1, read on the forward strand.
GACAACGGCTTTAATACTTTTACAGAGTTGGGACTATTCTCTCGAGCCCTATGCAAATGCGCCGTGTAATGATGCTGCTGTCTTGGGATAGAGTCGATTTGATTACGCGGCGTTTCATGCAGCGCTCGCAGATGCATCCGCCAAGTCATTCATTTGCCAGTTTAGGGTTTAGGAAAATCAATAGAGACTAGAACTTCGCAGCACTGACTGCCTATAGAATATGGTGATATGACAAGAGATTTTCAATTTACCTGTATCACGCCGCTTTGACCCATTTCGAGTATACTGTACCTCAACGACGAATTCTTATTGTATTTTGTAAACGCAAGCCAGCGAATGTAACCTTTTGAGCCAAACGTCGGTTTTGCTTGCAGTGAAGATATATATTTTTTTCAAAAGCCTCCTGGGTTTCTTGTGTATCCTGGTTCAGCTTGGGTTCTCTTGTCGATGAAGATGTTTTTTCAGCAAGTGCGATTCCCTTAAGGTATTGAGAAACACAACAATTTGTATTGACTGGGGCGTTGTATAAACAGGGGCGTTTATCATTTTTGAAAGCACATTTAAGAATTCCCAAATGTCAGATCAGACGGCTTCCAGGTGAATTTCAAATGGTTGGATGCGATAGGCGTTCGCCGAAAGTCGGTCGACATTTTCCCCCGTGCTTTGTGTGAAAACGGAATTGAACGCTGAATGAATAAATTACATAAGAAACATTTTACACTGTATACCTGGGAATCAAAAATCACTGCTGAATGCGAAAGCGTCACTTTGCGCGAATCCATAAACCTGTATAAGGAATTGATTCGCCCTACGATGACCATAGTCTGGCTTCCGAAAAAAAAATTCGATTATGCCTAGCCATTTAGTCTTCATGGCTTACGATATCACTCTGCAGAGCCGTTGTCGGGCTTAACAGATCAATTGCGATCGCCAAACACTGCCATGAGGGCGTTATACGTGTCGCCCTGAACATCGCTTCGGGGAACCGGATTCTAGGTAGCCACGCCCTGCACCACTTATACTATCAAGCTATAAAGAGGCACATAACTTATCTATGTGCATTGAAAACATACGTCTTTTAAGACGCAGCTTATTTTGTAGCGTTGTCGAACATTCTATGTGTGACTGTTTTTTAAATTTCGTTGCAAGACATGTATTAATATTAATTAATGTATTAATAGTATTTATTTAATTAATGTATTTAATGTATTAGTATTAATTTAATTAGAAACAATGTTTCTGGTGGGTAGTATAATGAAGGTGGCATTCCTTTCGTCGAAAGAGTAATACCACTAGGACGCATTTAATCGGAAGACGGAAGAGTTTCATTTTTTCAGCTGCCTTCCATGAATGATGTAATTTTGTCAAGGATACTGTAAAGCTTTTGTCTAGACACGCTGATGAGCGAGCGAGCGTAGAAAGAAGTTCATATCGCTTTGGTTCTGATTTTCGTAATCGATTCCAGGTTCTCTACAGAAGCGATTGGCAATTTTATGGCGCCATTCAAGGATTCCTGGAGACAATCATTTTTTTGCTTTGCTAAGGCGTCTGCTATTATTGAAACATTAGATGGGGAAACCTTTAGCATGTGCTTGTTTGCTTTAGCAGAACCCACTGATGGTGGCATATTTAACTTAATTGCAGGATCGATGTCGCGCCATTAACCATTTTTTGCTGCTCAAGTCAAATTTCCGCAGTGGTAATAAGGAAAAAAACAGAGATACTTTCTAAACCCACCGAATCATAGAATCAGCATAGCATTTTAATACACTTGTTTGTGCACACAACGCCTGTCGTTGTGCTAGGCCGTACCCAGTTTGCATGCTTCGCTGCAATGCATCAATGCAGGTATGGTTTCGGCGCGCTACGGCCGCGGTGAGCCAACCTTTAAGGGGCAGCTGCGAATTACGGCATCTGAACAAAATAACAGAAATGGTGGATTCGGGACAGCACCGAATGAAGAAGACGAACCGAGAGACGTACTCGCTTTTATAGTAATATTTTACTTTATTTAATTAGAACTGGTAATTGCGAAAAATGTACAATAGTTCCGAACAGACAGGGAGTTGAACACCGGTTCCTGGATTACCGGTCCAGGGAGCTAATTGAAATTGAGCTAATCGATCCTCCACACGAGTCCGTGTGAGGTACGGTGTGGATGATCGATAGCTCAATTGGTAAAGACTGCAATCCAGGGATCCCGTGTTCAACTCCCGGTCTGTTCGAAACTCTATATTTTTCGCAATTACCAGTTCTAATTGAATAAAAGAAAAATAGCGAGTATAAAAGCGAGTACGCCACTTCTTTCGTATTCTTCATTCGGTGCTGTCCCGAATTCACCATTTCTGCTAATTATCATCCAGACGTCCTGAGATCTTTCTCAAAGAAATAAACATATTTTTTTAATTATAACTAAAAACTGAAATGTTAATTAGAATTGTGCGCACATTGATCGTTTGTTGATGCTTGGAAACTGTTTTATTTTTATAGAAACTGGGAAAACATCATTTTGGTGCCTCATTAGTAACATAAATGCAAATTTCCGTAGATCAACTGTCAGCCTTAGTTTCTGCTTTCTAGGTTGTATCAAATATCCCCAAATTGTGCGAAGCAAATTTGGTTATTAAATAGCTGCTTCTGGGATTGAATATAATCTGGGTCAAAATTAGATGAGAGTGTTGCGAACGCAGGCATAAAATATGATGATATAGGATTAAAATAGGATTAAAATATGGAATATTGGGCGCTGTTAGAACTGCTGTCAATTTCAATGAATTTCAATTTTAAACTCAATACAACAATAGTGATTGGATCCGTAAAAATATTTTAAATTAACAATATAAAATCGGAAAACTATTTTAGAATTCTGCTTATAACTATATCATTTTGCTATAAATATCAATATATAAATAATATGTCGATGCGGTATAAATAATTACGAAGAATTGGATACTGAATGCTGGACGCAAACCAGTGAAAAATTCAACAAGAACATTAAAAATAAAAACAATTTTTTTTTGCTAATATACTCTGTACTAAAAATATTACAGCACAAGTAGTGATCATTGACAAACAATAATTAAAACATAAAACTGAATGCATAGTTACATTATATGGAGTGAAAACTAGAAAACACAAAAACGATGACATTAATATTTGTGTTTTGGATTCAACATTACCATCACTCCATGTAACGTAATTTTGAATACAGTTTTATGTCTTAATTATTATTTGTTGATGATCACTATATGTGCTGTAATATTTGATCACTATATGTGCTGTAATATTTTTAGTATATTAGTAAAAAACTTTGTTTTTATTTTTAATGTTCTTGTTGCCTTTTTCATTGGTTTGCGTCCAGCATTCAGAATCAAATTTTTCGAAAATATTATTTTGCATCTTTGCGTTTCTTGCGAAAATCCTGTTTTATAATGTGAAGTGGGCGTGGCATCGGTTATATAAAAATGGTTAATGGGTAAAATTGGCAAACCATAAAAATACCGGTAATTGTCTGAATTTTGAACGTCAATCAAGAATATGAAAATGATAAATATTGAACGTTATTTCGAGGGTAAAATTAAATTCGTCGTAATGTGCATTATTATTTTATATTCTACTCCAAACAGCCAATATAGGCTTCTGGCGATTTTCCTTGCTATAGTTGTTTGACTTTCAGATTTGACGAGAGTGCTGCAACTGACAAGTCTAGAATTTAAGAAAGTACATGTTGGAAGCCGCCAATTGCATTAAAAGTCAGTATCACGAACATAATATTTCTTAGAGATTGTTGCCAAATTAGGCTAGCAGACATGCTCAAAGCATTTCTTTATTAATCCTTCAGGGACCTCGTCATCTTAACACTTGTCATAAACAAAGTCAATAACACTTGCCATAAGAAAGGTTATATCAGTTGTCATAACCACAGCCAGTTAAAATCACAGCCAGTTATAAACAAAAATAACAATACAAAACATATTTTTTTTTTGTAATTTACTGAAGTGTAGAATACAACAGGAAGATTCTGTACACCTCTAAGTGCTTAGGCACTATGTGAGAGGCACAATTTCCCCAGTACCCCGGGATCGAATAATCGATAGCCCGCACCGGGAATCGAACCCGGGACCGCCGATCCACAGTCCGTCGCTTAACCAACTGCTCTACGACGAGTCGTACTTACAGTCTATATTTCGATTCGTACTTTTTAAATATAGTAAAGCATGGACCTTAAAAATTGAGTGAATTTCAAATTGCTTAAATGTCTAGACGCACCAACTTCCTATAGGATTAGCGTATGGAAACAGTATGGTGGATTCGCTCTGGGCGTTTAGTGATGTTGTGTCCCTGAGACGCCTATCTTTGATCTTTGGCGACACCGTCGGTGCACCGCGATAGGCAGATGATAGAAACATTTCTAATGATAAAGACACCATACTTGTTATAGACGGTTCTCATTGATAGCAAAGAGGATTCATGTACCCGTCCTGAACGCATGTTGCGCATTGTGGGGTTTTCCCCGATGCTGTAGGACACAGGATGATAAACGTTTAGATGCAGTATTTACACGCCGCAGTAGCTTATAAGCGTAACAGGTCGCCGCAATAACGCTGCTTTATATTGATCGAGTAAACAAACAACCGCCACAAATGATAACACGCTACTGACCCCTTTCACATTGCAGCCTTTTGGAAGCTGCCGTACACAGTATACCGGCACATCATTGCTGGGTTAGCGGAAAGAAAGCCGCCAATAATGATGGACACATCATAATGCAATAATATTGATAGACCGTCCATTTATACGAGTGTCATCGTCATCGACTGCGCATGCCCAGTCTCGGACAGTCACTATTTGATCGAGTGAACATGATCTAGAGCAAATTCATAAATTGTGCACTGATGTCGTCGGCATTGAAACAAAGCTGGCGTAAAGCGGGTATACAGAGTATATTGTATTTTGGCCGGTATATTCGAAGGTACAAAAATAATCGATCCCATAAACAGCTATTCCCCCAAATGGCCAAACTAAAATACCAAAAAGTTGAAAAACCTGTATTTTGTAAAGAAAAGAAAAGTTAATAAAAATCAATAAGATAAGCAAATAGGATAAGATAATTGACCTTCAGAAATCCTTAGATGGACGTATACAGCAAGATATGATTTTCTTAGATTTTCGCAAAGCTTTTGACACAG
>JAQGBY010003046.1:0-20530 GCA_034698785.1 Mycogona germanica
ATTCCAAATACTTGATAAATGATGTGTTGTTACTTTTCAATATGCCAAAACTGTTTATACCAAATAAAAATAAATATATATATTTTTTTAGAATGTCCTATCGACTATTACGGTCAAAACTGCAAGGAGAAGTGTCCCGATTGCAAAAATAGCGCCGGCACCTGTCACCACATCACCGGGGTTTGTCCCTGTTTGCCAGGATTCACCGGTGCCAATTGCGAAGAAAGTAAGAAAATCTTTTAGATGACTTCTTGGAAAGATTCAGCATATTTCAATATGAATTGCGTTAAAACAAATTATTCATTAATATAGGTTGCCCGAGTAGAACGTACGGTCAGGACTGCAAAGAAGAGTGCCATTGCCGGAACTCTGGGGAATGCGATTATCGCACCGGCGAATGCCTGTGCTTCCCTGGATGGCAGGGACCAGATTGCTCCCAACGTAAGGAATGCTGTTTGTCTTTTTATAATGCTCGGTTTTTATGAATCTGCAAATTAGTTTAAAAGTTATGTGTTCACAAACCCATACAAAATTTTGTACCCCTTTTTGTAAATTGTAATACCAAATTCACATGTTTTATTACCCAACAGCGTGTCCCATGGGATTCTACGGAATGAAGTGTGCTCAGCATTGCGACTGTCTCAATGGCGGAATGTGTCGCAAGAATGATGGCAAATGTCGATGTCTTCCTGGCTGGACCGGACCCAAATGTGAAGAAGGTATATTTATGAGAGCGATAACCTTTATTTACGAAGCAGAGTGAGCCAACAATATACGCGTACGATTACTCGTACGAACGAAAACACAGATTCACCTTATCTCGATGATGAAGTCAAACATTTTTACTTCCGTACTATAACGGACCGTTTTCGTACTATGTTTTAAACGCTCACATCCACACCGAAAATTGTAGATCAATTTCGAAAACTATCTGCTACAATCATTATTATTTTTTCAGTTTGCCCCGAAGGTTATTACGGTGACCACTGTATGAGCGCCTGTCAGTGCAGCAGTGATAACTTCCTTTGTCATCCAGCCAACGGCTGCATCTGCAAGTACGGCTACACCGGGGAAAATTGTGATGTCCGTAAGTAATGATTGCGGAAATTTATATCTCGAAAACTTATTACCGTTTGCTTCGAATAATTAGTATTTTCAACAAACATAAAAATGAAAATCGGTTTAGTTGCAGTTAGTATGATTTATTTCTGAATTTGCGATTTGTGTTACCTACTTTGATTGTTAACCATTCAAACGATAATTATTCAATGATGACAAAGTTTAAATGGTTCTGAATTTGTGCGACTGGACTACAAAAATTATCTGTTCAAAATTCTATCGAAAATATATATTTGCTAAATTGAAAATGAATTCTTTAACTTAATTTTATTCTTTCTCGCCATGCCTAATTCCATCCTAATTCCTGAATTATTTTCAACCCATGGTCAAACATATAGCGATGGTTGGCGAACGAGTGATGGCCAGTGAACCTCCCCGACACGAGAGTGCAGTCGGTGGAATTATTGCTGGAATTGTGGTCGCCATTATCATTATTGTGGCATTGGTCGGTTTGGTGGTCTACTTGTTGCGAAGAAATCGTCGTCTAAAACAGGAGCAGCTCTACGTCCAGTGCGTATATACAAATATTTCTCTATTAAATTTATTTGATAATCCAATTTAATTGTGGCTACAACTTTATTCTCCTTATTTGCTTTTCAGTTACATGGCCAACGCAAATTCTACTGTCGGTGAGTCAAATTTTATATAAAAATAATAATAAAAATTTACTATGTCCATCCATTCGTAGTTAATTGACAAATTCGTTAGTAGAGTAGATAGTGAACTGAGGACGGCGGAATCAGTTACTGTACGACTTTTTATTGTTATTTTAGACTGGCACCACATTGGAAATCCAATCTATTCCCTTAATGCTTCAGGATCGGCAGCCTCGAACGCTCTTAATAACCTGAACATCGGGCACAACATCAAGCACATTAGGAATGACATTGCCGCCAATAAGAATTGCGAAAAATCGAAGGTTCTCGACTCTGATGAGGGCACAGATGACGGATCGGATCAGGGTAAGCTTAGTCGAGAAACTTAATTTTATTTTAGAATTCTTTTAAAAATTTGATTTGTTCTTTGACTCTGTCAAAAGCAGGAAACTTAATTTTATTCAACTAGAGAAATAGCCCGCTTCGCTCGACTGATGTCTTGAGACATACGCAAAATCGAAATCTGAAATAACTTGAGCTCAATTACAAATTAGATGAACCATCTACAGCTCAAATTTTAAAAAATGTGACACTTTCAGGATTATAATATAGATTTGAAAGATTACCGAGATTTTTTTTAATGTGATGTGTTGTGTGTGTGCTTGTTTATGTGTAAAAACAACACAATTGTTTTGTGTTAAACGGTTACTTTTTAAAAAACATTAATGAAGTGGACAATTTGTCACTTAAGAAGCCTTTGCGTCGTTCAAAAATTTTTGAAGTGAAAACCGTGTTTTGTGAAACACATTGCATTTTGTACGTTCACACTTTTATCATATTCAGCACTGCGTTTTTCTAGTGTCTAGACAGTAGTGCTGCAAATTATCAGCAATCGTATCAATCAGTACAATTAATCATTTTATTATTTAATTCGTAGGTGCTTGTGGCTCATCCGAATCCTATGACGTCCCACTGAACACCAAGGCACAGGAAGCAGATAATGGAAACCCAAATCTTTACCACAGCATAGACGACGTGAAAATAAGCAACAAGCAAAACTTCTATTACGAAGTGCCCGACGTAAATGGAGATGTGTATCCAGGTGAGTGTATAGATCATGTTATGGTGAAACTGCATGTGGCTTTGGTAAGAGTGATCTGAATTCCCTATCGCACATTTTTTTTAAAAACTGTTTTATTTTTAAATCGTTGTTTTTCTAGAAATGGATGCAGAGGCATACGACCACCTGCAGCACAACAGACCCGGATCGGACATCAAGCAGCACTACCATCGCGTCAACAGCACGCTGTCTTCCACCAAAGGAAACAAGTCGCCTCATCACGACGATTGATATTGAAGAGGGAGTAGCGCAGAAGCCGTCAAGTGGCTGAAAGGTTTTATCTTTGTTTCTAAGGCTCCGTGAAGGAACCCAGACAGAACATACCATCGATCAAAAGTGCGACCTGCATGCAGCTCGATTCTATGATCTATAGCAAACCTGGGCGGAATTTGGGGTCCTTATGGAACGGTATATGTACACTATTTTTTGTCACTCTTGCAAAAAGGATGCGAGCTCAAACATAATCGCATCGTCACCTTCAGAAAGCCAGGAATGACGGGAAGTATGTACTGAGAGGACTGAGAAAGCTGAGCTGCTATGAGGATGCTTCAGAAAGCGAGATAAAATGAATTTGCGCGAAATTCATCAGCGGGAGATTTAACTAGTAGAGCTCGGACTTTCGATATTCTGATCATTTTTTTAAATTGTTTTTTTTTTAATACTTTTGATAACTTGTATTTATAAAAGTAGTCTTCCTCGCGAGCTCATTGGTTAACAAACCTTGTCTTGATCCTAACGAACAATTCTGACCAAGTTCCATCCTCACTCGGGATTGTCATTGTGATATTAGAAGTGTAAGATTGGATCGAGATATCATCAACTTGCAAAAAAGTAATCTTAGGAAATGACACTAGCTCACTAGGTAAACGACATTGAGCATAATTTTAATTTTTTTTTACTTTATTTTACGGCAACTTCATTTTTTTAAATTTCGTTCGTACGTGACAACGCATGTGTAACGTAATTCATTAGAATGTGTAGTCCATTCTATGTGGATTAGACTTCGTGAAAATGCTAATTGTTGAATTACAAATTCTTTATTCCAATGTATTCCTCCAAATTTTTCATAAATTATAGATCATCTCGACAGAGATCTGACAAATTTCCAATTTTGGAATCTTTTGTATGTGGACAGTGGCATTTTATTATGGTTTTACGGAGGATTAGTTTTCTCTAACCGTGAACGATAATTGTTTTATGCAAATCAAATCGAACATTAACTATTCAATTAACATTAGACTGGCGAAGCCATGACGCGTCGTAGTTTATTAGCAGTACTGCACTAATTAATCCAATATTCTATATTGCTGCTGGATAACCGGAAAGAGTATCTTGTTCAGGGTTGGGATCCATCAAATCTCGCGTTTAAATTTGTATTCGTTTACACTCCCTAGCCAATCTTAGCGCCCAATTATCGCCAGTTTCTTTATTTTAATTATACTTCGCATGCAACCTTTCGCTTCAATCATTGAGCAAATTGCTAGAAATATAACTTCTAATGAAACGTTCACGGTACTTTTAAAGTGTGCTATGTTTTAATCGTTTACACGATAACACTTTAATTTAGTGCGACGACTGTCAGTGGATCCAAACGCCTCTAGATCATGGTTGGACTCCTAGGAACTTCACAAATGAATTACTATGTGCTGAACGAAATCATTAATTGAACAGGGTTATTTATTCGAATGTTGTTCAGAATTGGCATAGACTTGTATCATTTTTACACTAAATATTGTGAATGACTTTTTATATACAGTAATTATTTGTTAGTGGCTAGCAAATATCAATCATCAATCACACCAATCAGTTTCACTGAAGCTCATTATTGCAATGCAACCAACCCTGAGAATATTACCAACTCGCTGGATAAAATTATGTGGTGCATTATACTCAGAGTATACAAGTATAATAGAATACATGGTTGTGCGTATTGTTGTGCCAAAATTTATTGAAATACTTGCAACTTAATTGAGTCTTACAGTAATAACGATAAATTTGTACACAAGTACGAGTATTTTTACTACTTCAGTGCGTTAATATTATCTACAGGTATTCAACGAAAATACTATCATGAAGTTGAATATTGATGTTTCGATTGCTACTTTGTTGCATGTCCATTATCATTCCTGCTATTTTGATATAAGTGTTAACGTAATGTTTACAGAAAATATTTATAAAATTACCTGGAGTATACAGGCATATGGGTTTTTAATTCTAAGTGTATGACTTTAATTTGTATAAACTTTCATTTTGTGTACGGAGCGTGTTTATTGAGCTGTTGTTTTTCCAAGGTGCACAAAAAAATTCACCAAGATTCAAATTGCTTATTCTCTTTGCGAAATGAACAGTTGCTGCAGCATATTTTGTGAAGTGTATATTTAAATTATTGATATAAATTTTGAAAAGTGTTTCAATATTACGTCGGAACTTTGGATCAGTTACGGTAAATGCTGTGCATTTTCCAATCCAAGAAGTTTACAGTCGGAACTATGATATCTTACGTTTACTGCCCATGGACGAAATAAAATATGTTTTACTTATATACACCCAGATTTTTTGTTGTGATATTTTGTGTTCGAATCCAGATGCGCTGGGTTAAGCGGTCAGTAGGCCTCGAGACTGATAAATAAAATGGTGCCGAAGCATAATTGTCTCAACATTTAAGCCCGCTATCAATCAGTTCCACAAATAATTTAAAATTGTTTTCATTGATTTATTCAGAGAACTTTTATTTTTTTTACATTATTGCATGAAACTAAACATAAAATTCTGGCTGTTAATGGCGAAAAACGTTAACTTTTTAAATAAAGAATAGTACAGCTTCGATAAAAATAATTCTCTTCAAACTACTTTTCGACTGATCTCCCCCATTTCAAACTTGATTCCCAAATTTCCTATTTCCCCAGAAAGAATGAATGATTGCCATTTGACCAATAGTAGCATCTTAAACTATACCCATAAAGTAATGATTCTCCCAAAAAAAGATCATTTTTATTTTAAGCATCACGCTTATCCACAACCACAGAAAAACTTGGAAATAAATTTTTACAGAAGTCGACGATATTCTGTAATGTGGACCAGCGTCACGCAGGCCAATTTAATTTCAAGTGAATATCACGAAACTTATATCGATACAAGTAACAAATATCATTTTAAGCGATACAGATACGACAGCGTTACTTTTGGTTGGGGGAAAATCTGATGTAGCCACAACCTATTGTCTGAAGACGACACCGTAGACACAATTATATTATAATATATATAAAAGTGTGGACGTATAAATACAGTCATAAACAATGTATGAAGTAGTTGTTGATCGATCACAATTAAAACAACCCCATCCCGTACTCCCCGAAATTGGATATGAAAAAATTGTGACAGGCAGCTTTTGCAAAATAAGAAGAGAACGTTGTTCTTCCACCTTCCAAGAGCCACTTATAAGCGCTTACCGAGCCCAAAGCAGGCCCCTACCAATGGCCTCAATGCCACTGTTGTTGGGGATACTGGGGGTTGGGCTGGCCTCCCGGGTATCCGTACTGCTGAGGTGGCGGTGGTTGTTGCGGCGGATATCCGTAGCCTGAAATTTAAGAAAGCAACGAGACTGATTACAATGCAATAAATTGATACATCTACATTTAGCCTAGTAAACCAATTGCATTTGAAGAAAAAAATTGAAACAAAGCTAATTTACTTAACCGTAATTTCACACAGTAATCTCATTCGAACTTTTTTCACAAGAAGCGTGTCATCATGTCATCATGTATCGAGAAATCCAGAATTTTGAGGGATGATTGTTTACAAAAACACTAAATTTAAGCCAGAAGGCATGTCATATGTTGCTTGGAATAAAAAAACCCAATCTGCCAGCGCACCTTACTTCCGAAACGATGTAAATTTGATATTCATTCTTTCTCCCAGGGGTTCAATAATATTTCTTTCAATTGAAAACTACCAATGACAATGCAATTTTCATTTTGGAATCTTTAAATGTTTTTTAAAAAATATCACATCATGTTCAGCTTACAAAACATACTAATCACATTAACTCAAAATTATTTTCAAGGTGCTCAAAAGGAATTCTTTGCAATCAAGGAATACAGAATAAAATTTCTTTTCAACTTCTTCCAGAAGCTTTGAATCGCACGAAATTTGGTGGAAAAGTGGAGCCCACCGTGATCGGCGTACCTGGATTCGGATAAGGTGCGGCGTAAGGATTGTAGCCACCCGGCACCGGCGGATACGGATACGATGCATATGGATACGGATTGTAGGGCTGCGGCATGGGCATGCCCTGCGGTTGGATGGGGTAAGGCATAGCCCCGCTAGGCATTGGGGGCGCGCCGGCTGCGGCCGCTGGCGGAGCCCCCGGCAGAGGCGCGTACTGCGGTGGCGCCGAGGACGGGGGTGGCGCGGAAGAAGTCCGTGGCACTGGGACCGGGGTAGGCGGAGGTGGACGAGACGGCGGTTGCTGCTGTGGCTTCGGCTGACCTACAAAAATAAAAGCCACGCCAGAGGATTGTAACGTTAGATCACTTTTTCAGTAAAAGAGAAAATGGTAAACGTTTTAGAAGGAACGACTATTTCCAATCTAATTTAATGTTCTCAGTAATGATTCATTAATTTTATGCACTATTATTTCACAAGGCATAGTCAGTGTTCTAATTATCAATTATATTAATTACAGGTGCAGGAATACAGCAATTGCATTTTTATTTACAAATTTCATAATTTTTAGACTTCGGCGGTTGAGAAAAAGCAAAGATCAGGAACCCTAACTTACTAGTGGTAGCCGCTGCGTGGTGGGCTGGCGCCATGGGAGCGGCAGGTCCTGGCTGGTTGGCGATGGTCTGCTGCAGGTCCCTCATAAGTTCCTCCTTTTCCGTCTTGCGAGCGAAGCAGAAGTCGCTCACTTTGTTTTGGAAGTTGAGCAGCAGCTGGGTCAGGTCGTTGTAAAACTGAATCATTCAAAAAGACGAGTGCATGAGAATTGAACCATATTGCTCTTAGGCTGCTCAAAAGAAATGAATATGAAAGGGGACAACGCTAAAAAAAACTTACCTTTGTGCCCTCCTGCAAGTTGGCTGTCAATTCCATGTAAGCGTCGTAGGCCGCCGCCAACTCCTTCATCGTCGTTTCCCGCTTGGCGGCGCTCTGGTTGTTGTTCTTTTCTTTGCAGAATTCGGTGTTGGTCACCTGAATCTCATTCATCAGTTGTTCCTGTTTGCCCACGCTTTCCCGCACTTGCTTCTGCAGCGGTCCGTACACTTGGGCCAGCACTTCACCTGAAACGACCGGCTCATTGATGGCGCCGTCCCGACTCAGGTCGGACAAAAGGCGAGACCCTAAACATACAGATGACATAAAAGAAAGAAAAGTTTAGCGACAGTCACACAAGAACCACTCTGAACATGACAGAATATATTTTCTTAAAAAAACGCTCGACAGAAGTAAGGAATTTAGATAGCGAGTACTTACGGATATCGACGGTGGCATTTTTTAGCTCCGCTTCGATGGCATCGCGTTCCGCCTTGATCGTCTCCACCTTGTCCATCGAGTTGCGGAGCGTCTGTACCACGCCGCTGCTCTGCAGGGCCTTAGTGGGATTGGCCGATGGAATGGCGGACTGCAGATCTTTCTGTGTAGATAAACGTAAAATATGACCGACAAAAATAATAACACCACTACAAATCACTAAAATTCGTTGAACAGGATGGAAAAGATTATCAACTTTGAAGTTGTAGATGAACTAACCGGCGACTTGCTAAGTATGATAATCCCGTTCTTGTGAGTGTTGAACTTCTCTCTGACCACACCGTCCGCCTGCATGGCTGTGTTGATGATTTGCCGATACTTGGAGGCGTTGACGCGGAGGGGCTCGGTCAGCTTCTCCGAAGGCGTTCGGGTCCAGCGCTCCTTGAACTGGGCTCGCAGTTGGGTGTCAGATTGTTGCTCGTCGTTTAGCATTCGCTCTCCCTGACGGCAGAAAGTAGACAAGGAGTCTTAATAACGATTTATCCTCGATAGAAAGGCAAGTTTGCTAAATGTTATGAACCATTCGGTCAAAAATAGTAGTTCGAAAAGTTAGACAAATACATTCACGTGTCGCCGACTTACCTCGTCGAGTATCTCCTTGTTCCTTTGTAATAGTTCAGGAAGTTCGTTGATGAGTTTCTCGATGCCCTCGATTCCGTTGTGATCTCGCATAGCTTTGGCCTTTTCGACTAAAGAAGGCGGTACGTTATCACCGGACATATCCTCCAGAGCGGCGGGCAGATTCAGCGACGCCAGAATACTGTGACAATATTTTTCAAAAAAGGTTTCTTCAATACGAGCAAATAGTGATTCACGACACATTAAGGCTATTTCATTATTTAAACCATTACTCATAATCATAATTTGTTGGACTAGCACGAACATAGAAAGATTATGACATGCAAGCTTACGAAGATAAATAATGAATGTTAAAATATCATGTACAAATTCTTATGTCTACTGTAGTTCATGACATAATAATAATTGTGTACACAGTATTGCCATTCAGTTGCTGATAAAACCCATTAGGACTTCCTAGGACTAACCTGTTCATAAGCTGGGTCTGCTCGCGCAACTTTCCGATTTCGGTGTTAACTATCTCGGTCCTTCGGACATCGAAGGCGGCCATCGCTTGGTGGACGGGAATGGGAACCAAGGCGGCAAACAAGTCTATCAGAGGAGAAATGAGAAATTATTTTTAGCGAGATAGGTAGAAATGTAATTAACTCGTACGACTTTGCACGATACCACCTTAAGAGCATAAACATAAAGTGTGATGCTTGCAAATTTTCATAGATGCGTATTTTTTCAATATCACATCTACATAAATGCAAATTCAGGAAGGGCATTTGCAATCTTAGCAATTAATTTGTTCTACAAAATCAAAGTTGTGAGGATAATTAAGACTGCTTTTCAGAGATATCGTTAGTCAAAAGATTTAATGCATAGTGTACGTCCTTACCTTTAAAATTAGCGCTCAGTTGCTCGTTGAGCGGCAGTGGCTTGGCTAGCGCCGCCTTGCCGATTGCTGGAAGGTTTTTGATGTCTGGAACACGCTCGTGGTAGATGAAGTCGTTGTCTTTCTTGGCGTCGTCGTACGAGCGCTGCATGCGATTGGACACGTCTCTCAAATTGATTGTCGGACCGGCTCGGCTCTCAGCGGTCTTTATTAGCTCCATGGCATGCTACGACAAGAAATCGAAGTTATTTTACTTGTATTAAATAAGAACCCAGGATTTATGTATATTGGAACAACATAATCGGACCAAATTAAACGAATCTATTCCAATTATTCATTTTGATTAAATGATACTCACGGTCAGTCTGGCCAACTCTTCGCCAACATTCTTTTGCGACCTGGCCACTAGAGACTGGTGATATTCGGCCAAAGCATGATACTGAGTTTGCTTCCCGGCGACGAGGGGCAGCCACTCCTACAAAACAAACCCATCTATTGTTAACTTAGGGTCCTTATAGTTCACATTATCGGCCAAATTTCACCTTCTTCCGATTCTTCACAAATTTGTATTATTAAAATTCTTTGATGATTGTCAAATGACATAAAAAAATTACAAATAACCTTATCCCAAATAGTACGAATGCTCTCCCTCTGCATCTGCTTCAGAGCTTCGGCGTACAGGTCCTCACACTGGGCCGCAACTTTGGCAATGATGGCATCCTTCATATTATCTGAATTCAAAATAACGCAAGAATTATATTTTTGATCGCCAATTGCTTATAATAGGCAACAACATTTTTCAGAAGGAATATGGGTTCAAATTTGCGCCACCAACCGTGAGTTGCTTTGCAAAACAAACACTCTTGAGCTTGGGCGATCATGAGGGAAGCCAATGCGCCCAGGGTCTCGGGCTGGATGTCGGGCGTGGGGTCCTGCTGGATGCTGGACATCACGTTGGTCTTGAGGTGACTGAAGATTCCGCTGGATAGCTATACCGTGTGGGATAAACTGATACTATAGCGACACATTACGGCCACGTAGAGATCATAATTTGCAATTTAAAAACAGACCGTTTACCTGAAACAGCTTGGCGGCAAGCTTGAGACCTTCGTCATTGTCCAAGTTCTGATCGCTGGCTATCTGACTCTGAAGAGCCGCTATGTTGAACAGAATGCAGACCTTTTCATAGGCCAACGAGGCGACGGCTACAACATAAAATTTATTTAAAATTATATAAGAAAATATTAAGTTGTTGGGCGTTTTACGTTGGAAACTACTGATGAAGTCAGTACATTTGTCAAAGCTAAAGCTTAGCAGAAATCTTTCCTCCTTTTTTAGCAGAAATTTTACAAAGGAAAAGCGTAGTGCATGTAAATTCATATCCACCAACACAATACATTTGGCTATAAACGGTTATCATGGCAACGTACAGTCTGGGTTGTGCTCGGGACAGGCCGGACGAAAAAAGACGAACAAGAGTTGGCGATAACTCTTCTAATATAATAATAGTAAACTATTATTTAAAATGAAAAAATTAAACTAGAAAACCGTGGGAACTGACGTTACAGCTAAGACAATGACGATTCACTTTTAACAAATTTGCCACATCCTATTATATTGTTAAACGTATAGTGTATTTGTAATTTTAAGAAATAAGCAATATCACATACTTAAAGAAACTCTTCCTCCAAAGAAGGATCCCTTGTCGAAAGCATCTTTCCATTTGAATGGAATCTATAAACAAAATATCAAGATTTGAGATTAGAATGAAATAAATGCGTTTGTCGATAATTACATAAACAGGTGACCGCTCTGGCACTATTTTCTTATTATTCCAATCACTGTAGTGAATAACACTACAGCTGTACACCTTAGTGCTTCGGCATTGCGTGAGGGACACATTTTCTCCAGTACCTCGGGATTAAATAATCGAGAGTCCGCGCCGGGAATCGAACCCGGGACCACCGAGCCACAGCCAATCACAATACCGACTGGGGTACGACGAGTCGTACAACAGATCATAACCAATACTAACCTGTATGTCGTGGGGAGGAATTTTCGATTCCAATGCATTTAGCTGATCGTAATACCTGGAAAATAAATTACAAAGAAACATATGATTAGAGAAAGCACACAATTCAAAACCTGTGAAACAAAACATGAAGCCAAACAAAGCATTACATGTATGTCTAGACTGAAAATTTAAACAAACCCAATTAATTAATTCTGAATATAGCCGATCGGTGTTATTTTCAACAGTTTTGCATAATGTACCTACACAACAATAGATGTTATGTAAATTAGGCAACAAAATTCATATGCAAGATTTACAAACAATTAAGTATAAAATCATGTAGTGACAAAATAGCTGAGATCAGAGAGGTGAGGGAGTTTTGTTATTGTAAGCATGAATAAAGTATATGTAAACGTATATTGTTTTTACGCTTATCTGGCGATGTCATTTGATAATGTGCTACTTGAGCTTGGGCTTAAGCCCAATGAAAGGAAACGTGAAGGCCAGTTGATAACAGGATTGCGAAATAGTACACATGCATGATGCTAAGCATGATGAGCAGATTTCTTTCTAAAGAAGCGTGCGATTTGGCGTAAAAAATGTACGAACACATGGAATAAAAACTACACTAACCAAAGTACCACACCGCAGCTAATAATAAATTATGTTTGCACAAAGCGTAGTACAGGTACTTGTAAGCTCTTCTTCGTTGCCAAATAAGTATATTTTGTAAGAAGGTTATTACAGCAGAGCAAAACACGTTAGTTTACGAATTATGTCAAGCTATCAAGACAGTGCTCATGCACTGGATCCCAATACTCTTAGTTGAAATATAAGTCTCAGGAACTCAAGAACTTAAAGACCTAATTCAGTTGGATTATGAATGCTTAGCTGACCGATGACCTTTAGTCGATTGCAGATACATATGACGCTCAAATCGCGTTACAGTAAACATATTAAAGACTACGGAGAAACACCCGGAGGCCAGTTATCGTCTTTCACAACAAAGTATAATGCAATGCAGTCCAATAACATGCACAACAGCTAAAACAACTACATTCTCGACAGACATTCTGCCAGCACAAAATATATGAAGAGCCTGAAGCTACCAAAAATGTACCCAAAATTAATTAAACAAACAATCACAATTTCGAAACTGTTAAAAGTTTCTGCGCTTAAAAAACTGTTCCAAGATAGCTACATTTAAAGAATTGCACTAACTGCAAAAATTACACCAATTACTATTATTGTTGGACTCTGCGGTCCTGGGCTCAATTCCCGGCGCAGGCTCTCGATTAGATGCCGGGGTACTGGTGAAAATGTGCCACCCACACAGCGCTAAAGAGGGGTACAGAAACTAAAAATAAAAAATATACGGATATTTCGATACAAATTCAACGTTCGTTAAATATACTCGAGTAAACTGTAACGCTAAGCGGCTAGTAGCTTAGAAAGAGTAGCAGGTACTATGGATGTAAGTGACACTTAAGGCTAAACACTTTAAATGAAACCAATAACAGAACATGGAGATGGAGTCTAGCCAGACAAAGTAGAAACAATCTTGAGTGCGCTTTAACTCGAAGTATAATAGCACGCCATAACAATCACCATTGCGAAGACTAAGAGTTACGTGGAGACCAATTTCCCATAATGCTCCTTATGCATGCACAGTTCTAACTGCGATGTCCTCGCTGAAGATAAAATACCAATGTATGACGCTAAAGCCTAACACCAAATAGCATTTGAAGAAATTTGGTTTAATTTACGCTTGGATGAGTTTGTTTACCTTGCCAGTATAACCTGCACTGAATGACAACTGTTAGAAACACCTGCGTTCGTGTACTTTGTATACTGTGAACCTACATGCAACCATTAAACCACCTCTTAATTCACTGTGGAGTATTGCAGCTGTAGTTTTCGAGAAATACCTTAATAGGAAGACTAGTACCGAGACACAGTATGTTTGGTCAAGAATCAATTAACATCAGCATCAATTAACTTTATTCATGTACGTGTGTGAGAACGGATACTCACTTGATACTTGCTAACATTGGAGCTCTTTCGTTGTACATGTCTATTACTCTGTGTAATCTCACTCAGTGAGAGAATATCAACGATTTATTTCCTTCACGTACATGCAACCAACACGCCACATTTCAAACACTCTAGTATATAGAAACGAACGTGGCGCCGTACCAAGGACATGACTAGTCACACTGTTTTGTGATAGCCCAGATTGGCTTCCTGAACATGAGTCATCGGTGCCACTTTTGTATCTGTCGGGAAAACTTGTAGGGCGTTGACCCAAGGCCATGATGCTCACGCATTGTACGACAGAATAAGAAAAAATTGTCCGCCTAAATATTTGGGCCTACGCACTGACGAAAAACTCGCTCTGAAAAAAGCGCGATCGCCAGTTTCTTAACGATATCCTGGAGGTTTGCCTGCGTTTAGTGGCCAGCTCATTCAACGTACGTTCAACAACTGACTCATGCTCAACGCGCTACGTTGATTCTGCATTCGACAGACCACGGAAAGGTCATTAGGCTTGGCTAGATGTACACGTCTCGGCTCTGTGTGAAGACAAAAAAATATTTTATATTTAGATATAATTATCACCGCGGCGTGGCATAATGACGATTTGCGTAACTACAGGATCTTCCTGAAGTTTGGAACAGGCTGACCACATGCGGACAGCCCGCTGCCGGGTTTTAAAGGAGGGGATTGCACTAGTTTTTGGGGAGGCTGTTCCAATCGTTAACATTTCTGGGGAAGAAGGAGAATTTGTCGTAGTTGCTTTTAGCATAAATTCTTTCAAGTTGTAGGGAGTGACCTCTTCCTTGTCTTTTGGTCTGAGTAAAGAAGTTAGTAGGGGCAAGAGTGGTGAGATGAGGCTCGATGGAAAAGAGCAGTTGGAGTCGATGTTCTCTTCTTCAGGTAGAAAGGATCGGAAGCTTGAGTTTCGTGACGGCCTTAGTGATGCAGGAGTTATGGTTGTAGTTACCCAAGATATCTGATTGCGTGTATTTGGGTATCTTCTAAGAGGCCGACAAGGTTTAGTTGGTAGGGGTCCCAGACGGCATAGGCGTACTCTAGGATTGGGCGCACAAGGGTGCGGTAAGCAGTAAGGCGGCAGGAGGGATTAGCAGAGCGAAGGAAGAACAGAGAAAGAGAAACGTATAGTACGGTCAGCTCGATTGGTGATGTCAACAAATGGTGAAAACTAATGGTGATTAGCCGGGTTTACGGGTGATTGGCATACTAAAGGTATTCATGTTGACATGTTCGGCTAACTTCGGTCAAAGAAGCTCCGATCTTTATATGCTAGAATCGGGGTTGTCCCGAAAAGGGTATTGACCTTTGTACCTTGCCAATATCTTTTTTAGGAGGGAAAGGAAGATTGACCATTAACTTTTACCCTGACCCTGACGCATATACTTTTCAAATAAATGTGTTCTGATGTGTTTTATTCTTTAATTTAAAGGTATTTGGTCTTAGATGGTGTCGGAAAATATTAACCCAATATGGAGGACTTCGTTGAATATAACTCGCGGTCAAGGAGGCTTTTAACAGAGGTTCATATCCCTTCACAATTTCATGCATTCTATGAAACGTCCGAAAAAAAGGTTTGAATAAAATGAGAACCTTAGATAGCCTAAAATCTAGAAATTTCATGATACCCACTGTATTTCGACTCAGAACGTTCATTACGTTAACTAGTTACTGCACAAGTTACAAGTTAGGCAATTTAGTCGTCCTGACTCAAGATCAACTACCATATATCAAGGTTCAATGTTTGTTCACGAGAAAGACTGTCTGGCAACCCATGGCGATTACTGACACCATCACATCAAATGACAATGTTAACGAATCCAAAACGTGAGTAAAGAATGTATATGAATTGAAAAAAACCACCGACGTTCAACCGCCATTTGTAACAGACAATGTCACTGTCATCAAAACACCCCCACACTGAAATCGCCTAAAAATTTGAAGCTAGATACACCACATTTTGGTCAAAAACGCCGCCACGCTCCTAGCGGTTATTATCAATATTGTATTAAAATTGAATAGCCGATATTGTTTTCAGCAACCGCCGCTAGGCGCGCACTCGGTAAAACACCGGTGATTGTAGTACCGACCTCTCCATTTTTTAAGAGCAGTTTCTTTTTTAGCGATACCGTTTCGAACCGATACAACCCTCCAAACCCAGATATAAGACAGGTAGACAAACATCAGATAATCACCTATACAGAACTTCCAGGGAACTTTCATGTCTGTCCAACGTCTTCCAGGCCGCGTTATTCCGAGATTTGTTCAGTTCACTCAACGGCTCGGTGTAGTCCGGATTGTCGGCACTGTTGTAAGAACTAGCAATCAGATTCTTCAACGGCTTCACTAGATCCACTTCGTGGGTTTTCTTCAGTGGAACCGAAATGAACGTCGCCATTGTTGCGGTTGTTTTTGTCGGTGCGAATGTCTTTTTAGGGCGGGCACAAATAAAATCGAAAATAAAAGTTAACGTCTTCCGATACGGACGGCGGCGCCCGTCATTGCTCACATGAAAATGATAAATCGCGGTTCACTTCCGGCGAGTCGGCTGACACACTTCCGTTGCGAGAAAGGTGCGCCGATTTCGCCATCTAGCGGCGAGTCGTGGTAACAACTCATTCCACAACCAGTCATTTTGTTTTCAGTTTGGCGAACCCTGTAGTCGGCCTTTTTCAACGTTGTTGGTCGCCTGTCCTGTCTTGTAGCCGTCAACAATGCCTGTAAGTATGAAAATCCGACATACAAATTAGCCGGAATGGTTGGAATATTACGCGATTGGATCCAACGATGTTCAAGGATCACTTAATTATCGGGGAAATTGTTCACATTGGAGTCAATCACTGGTTTGAGACAACCCCGTTTTAAGCCTAAATGGCGCAGGACAGTCAACGTGACCACGTTTTTAGGCCTAAGCCAGAGCCAGCTCGGTGAGCCACGCATTTTGTGCAAAATATACGTTGTTTATCAAAAATGTTAGTCCCAGGCACTGACTGTTCGATAAATCTGAAAATTGGGCCAGCTATTCGTGAGACAAAAGGCTAAACTTAGACCAACAGGTCTAAGCTAACCGCCAAGGTCTGGGCGGCTAGCCCCTGTGGAATTGTGCTTGTCCGGGCAGGGCCTAAAAATGTGAGTTTGTTGAAAGTGCAGATCTAATATCAAGTTTCTGTTGAATGTTTTATACGATTTTCAAATAATAAATGGTCCTTGCCAAATGGCCAGCAAAAATGGCAAAAACAAAAGGGTGTTTTTGCAAGTGCGTAGATCTAGCCAAAATCTTTGTCTTACTATATTAATGGACCTGTAGTCGTGTCGCCACACAAGCTACTTATTCCAAATACTTAAGCCAATTCACCAAACTACCAACCAAATACTACTTAAGCCAAATTTGTTCCTTAGAATCAGATCAATCTTGTACAATAATTGCGTTTGGAAAATCAGGCTTTAAATTTATCTTTCCTTAATTGGAAAGGTTAATTTATTAGCTTAACGGACACGTTCAACTAGCATCGATTTAAGTGTTTTTCACAATAAATTGCAAAGTATATGGCATGAAAATAGAACGTGCCCATCAAAACGTTATGCCTATATTATAAATTAGTGGTGAAACTTTGGACCGCTGTTTGTGTTCAGTTCCGTTGGCCTGGAGCGTGCAACAGTTTATTCACATCCGTCTCACGTTGAGACCAAAACAATCGGGCGTTGCTAGGACAGCAAGCCTACAATACTGTAATACAGACTTAATTCAAATTGCACAAGGTGACGCAACTATATTGCACAATGTGTATCAAGTAAGACATACGGAACTATACTTAGTTTTCTGTGGTTTCAATTCAGCAGTCTGAATTAAATTGGTCAGAATATAACTTCTTACGTGTATAAGTAGCCATCATGCAGTGTGACGGAGTAATCGTATGTGTTGTGATTTTACAGACATTCTCAGGCAATTTCAATTGCCGTGTGCATATTTTTTATGCGATCATAAGCATTATTTTTCTTCAAAAATTAAAAAAAAAACTCAATTTCTGGGGCTATATTGATCTCTCAAAATATCAGTAACTCATTTGAAAATTTGTGCTCTTGGCACAACAGCACTCGCTGTTATTCTTAGTAATTAGACATCTTAAGCACACCTCCATTGGAATTGTTCAATTAGTGCAGTGACTACAGTGAATTTAAAATATATACTTATATATTGGACCTAAAATACAATTCCATAAAACAATACTTGAAATGCTCAAAGTGGGTCCCCTAGTTTTAATCTGCAACCGGTCAATCTGTGCAAAGAAGATCGATTTTGTTAAATGCTGATAATTTATTTTTCGTGTTCGTTTCCTGTAGTTAGCCAAGGACTTATTACATCCCAGCGCGGAGGAGGAGAGACGCAGATGCAAAGTTAAGAGGCTTGTCCAGCAGCCTAACTCCTATTTCATGGACGTGAAGTGCCCCGGTAAGAATAAGTCACCTGTTACATCTTGTTTTACTTAAGTCACACTGAACGAACGTTTTGCAAATCCTCGAATTTATGAGGTTGCTGAACTCAAGTTGGTTAACTGAAATGTGGATGTGCTGTTAAGGTCAAGTAGTGTGTGTGTGTGGCAACCAATTTGATTACTTTTCGAATCTGACTTCAAAATTGGTTTAATTCTAGTCAATCTAGCTCAACAAGATATTCGTCTTGTCATTTTTAATGATCAGTGGTATTCTTCCATCTTTCAGGGTGTTACAAAATTACAACTGTGTTTAGCCATGCCCAGACCGTAGTGTTATGCGTCGGATGTTCCACAGTTTTGTGTCAGCCCACCGGTGGCAAAGCGCGACTAACGGAAGGTAGGAATGAAGAACTAGAGTTCTTGTTTGCTCTATTTGCGGTGGGTCAAGTTACGTTTGTCAGTTGGACGCATCTGTTTGAATTCTGCGCTTGTCTACTGTTGTGTGTGATGCACCCAAGGGCAACCTCAATCAAAACTCCGCTGTACATAATGGCGGTTAAGTAATTACCAAAAATGGTAGAAGGTCTAGAGCGCAGAAGTCTTATTCGTTAACATTTAGGACCGTCCATAAAACTGTAAGTCAACACGTGCAGTTTCAGCGTTGTCACCAATTGCTGGGTTCTTGATTTCGCGCTGGAGTTGTATTCCGTGATAGCCTCACGACAGAAAAGTAATCGCCAGAAAAGGCAAAAATCTGATATCCAGTTTCTTCCCATACAGTTCTATGTGTAGCTGCTTCTAGGCCTTTCAGTTAATTGGTAATTACGCGCAAAGCTCTGTTTTGAAAAGAATGCTAAATAATGTGTCTTGTTTTATTTTCGTTTTTATTTTAGGATGTTCTTTCCGGAGAAAGCAACATTAGGAAAATAAAAGAAAAAATACCCTTTTAACGGAACCGTCGGGGAAGAAAGATGAACAATTTTGGGAATATTGAGAAGTATTTTGTGTTAACTATTCCATTGGCAATGTGAAAAATATGAATAAACGGTAATGTTGAAAGGGTAATTAACTTGAGTTATTCTTATATCATAAATCGTTTTATTAATAGATTGTTAGTCAGCTTGTTACTTTGATCTTATGTCACTTATTGCAAAGAAAAAGTGCTCCATTTATAAAATCTACCTGGAAGAATATTTTTATGATTTAAAAAACAGTAGAATCTTTAAGTAGGCTCTCAAGTACACACATTAAAATAGTTAGAGAAAAGGGTGCTCACCTAGTTAAAGTTCCGTTAATTGAATGACGTTCGGATCACTTTTGAGATCCTCATTGCTGACCCGATCGTGTTTTTTTAACAGCCATCGGCGCCCATTTTTTATCCGTCTGGTCGTCTCCATGTAATTCTAGCCATGCTCTATCAAATATTTGTTGAGTCGGCATCTTCTTGCCAACCGTTTTGGCTACTTTAGATAGCTGCTTGTATTCTGAAATGAATTATTTCAACTTTTTACTTTATGGATCAGAAAACTTGTCAAGGTTGCCTGAAATGTTCAGGCTCCAAAAGGTTCAATGAAAAATCCGTAATGAACAGAATAGAAATTCACTACACGCTTATCAGCATTACAGTTGGAGAAGGGCAACATTTTCACTAGGACTTTGGAACGAAATGAGTTTGCGTCGGGAATTCCAATCCGTGACCGTTGTATCATAAATCGGTCTTTTAAACTGCATTCAGGAAAATATAGAACAATCAACCGGTAATCATATTTGTTATTGGGCACACAAGTAAAACATTAATTTTTTAGAAACTTGTCCCCCGTTTTTCCTTAATGAAAATTGATTTTCAATGATTCTTTTACACTTACTTTCCATTTTTCTGGTTATTAATAAATTACCAGCCCTGGGCACGATTCCCGGACAGCATTTGAAGAGTAACTTGCTCATCGGAAAGCACAGGAAGTAAACGCAGAAAAACTGGCCAGTCGTGATAAGACAAGCTATTACGACATAATGCTCAACACGGCTAGTGATGTGTTCGACGGTTTCAGTCACGTTTGCAGTCTTTGTTTTTTGAAAACCTGCCTGTGAGCAAAAAGCAGGGCACGTTTGGAGTCGTTAATTACAATTACAATATGTACCCACAAGCAGCCCCCAAGAGAGTGGCCTATGGCGGGGGTCGAACGACCAGTTGTATCTGAGCTATTT
>JAQGBY010003047.1:0-20528 GCA_034698785.1 Mycogona germanica
TATGTGAGAGGCACATTTTCACCAGTACCCCGGGATCGAATAATCGAGAGCCCGCGCCGAGAATCGAACCCGGGACCACCGAACCACAGTCCGTCGCTAAACCAACTGGGCTGCGACAAGTCGTACTAAATTGAATATAATCCAGACGTTATTCTTTCTATTCTATTGTTTAATATAATATGATAAAACAGTTTCCACATCGAAATATGATGATTGCCTTAATATTTAATGATTTTTTAAATTTAAGTGACTACGTCCCCTCCTGGAGACGTTTCTGCATCAAGAAAACCCGACGAGACTTTTACTGTGTGAATGACATATGTAAGATGAAACAGCAGAGATAACTTGTTTCTTTTATTTAATAAATTGTATGAATGAGAACTAAAAAATTTCAAGTGATTCAACTGTTTGCCATATGTGGGGTGTTCATATGTGGGGATATATGATATATGATTTACCGTGACATCCTATCCAAAATTCCTTTACCTGAAAACATCCTAATGAAAAGACCAAACATGGAAAGAAAATTGTAAATCTTAGCACAATGGTTGATCAAAATATTCCGCTCTGCTTTAATAGCTTTCATAAACAAGGTTGGTTGTATAGCATAACTACACGAAATTCCAACGGAATGATTGCGAGCAATATATTACGCTCGTAAAATAGCGAATCATTTCATAAGACGGCCCGTTACATAATGACCGTGCGAAATTCAAGCTGCCGACCGGTATTCAAACAATTCGTCCAGTTTTTATTCCAACCATAGATACGAATGTAAAAGCAAAGTCTGTGGCTTACAGAATAGGCTGCTCGCTGCCGAATTACGTACTCCGATCTACCGGATCCGCAGTTACGGTTTGGATGTATAGCGAGAGATGCCGTCGAAAATACGATTAAGTAAGTTGCCTCCTCTACATCACAATAGACTGTGCATATAGGAAAATAATTCGACGTGTGAATCAAGTCGAATCGTAAGCGATCAATCTTGAATGCATAATTTGTTCTACACAAATTCCTGGCTCTATACATCTTCTCGCTTCGTCAAATATATCCTCCCAAAAATGAGTTGTAAGTAAAAATACAACCAACTGGACGAAATTCGACAGGATTGATCCTACGGTACACCCGATAACTCCAATTTCCCCAAAAACAGAATCTGACAAGAGTTTCCATTGGAGATTTTGTAAAAATAGGCCATCCCAATTTTTGTCCCGTACACACTTAAAAAAAGGTCTCATTTATAAGACATTTGTTGTCTTTTGAGATGTGGAAAAATTAAGAGAAATACAATGTCTCAAATTAAAATTCTCTCATTTTTAAGACAATTTGTCGTATTAATATATCTCGTTTTCCTATAGTTTAAGACAATTTCAAGTCTCAAATTGAAATCTCTCAAAAATGAGATTGAAAAATGTCTAAAAAATGAGACCTTCTCTCATAAGATATATTGGATTATCTTAAAAGATATATAAATTGTCTTAATCGACGACATTTCATCGTAAATTAAGACCACACACAAACACTTAAAAAAATGTCTCATTTTTAAGATATTTATTGTCTTTTTTGGATGTAGAAATATTAAGAGAAATAAAATGTCTCAAATTAAAATTATCTCATTTTTAAGACAATTTGTCGTATTAATATATCTCGTTTCCCTATAATTTAAGACAATTTCAAGTCTCAAAATTAAAATCTCTCAAAAATGAGAGCGAAAAAAGTCTCAAAAATGAGACCTTCTCTCATTAGATATATTGAATTATCTTAAAAGATATACAAAATGTCTTATAAGATATATAAATTGTCTTAAACAACATTTCATCGTAAATTGAGACCACACATGTGTCATTTGTAACATATCATTTTTAAGTGTGCATGTGTCATTTTTAAGATATCATTTTTTAGTGTGTACTGGTGATTTTGAATTCTGCCCGGGACAGAATGATTGAGCGTGTAAATATAAATACGTGTAAGTAAATGTTGTAATGCCTGGAAACTTAAACATTTTTCGTTATAGATATGTCAGTCTTTTCCATCATATCATTTGCCTATTATTGTGGATATCGGATGATACGCCATGCGGATAAATATCGAGCTGAGTGAAAGTGTTATCGAGTGGTTTAAACCATCGGTTATAAATCGTCATTCGGGTCCTATTAAAAAAGGATTTCAGTTTGTCGTTTTTTAAACTGTAGTTTCGAATCTCGTCTCTGATGGAAATACTTTGTGTGGATAAAACTGTTGAGGACTCTGTTGCATCGTGCGCCTTACACAACGAAATATATTGCCGTTGGTCCTCGTTTCATAAAACGCCTGAATATATAAATGACATTAATTCACCGGTTACTCTTTCTTCATTTTTTGTAATACTCGAATTAAACTGTCGGCTTCCATAAATGCTGCTGGGGCTAACTAGGCCAGTCACAAGAGAGTGAAAAATCTTTTGTCGCTAATGGATGAGTTCTTCCATCAGTCGCATTTTACGACGTTTCAGGCATGCTCAACAAGGATAACGCACAAAAACACTCTCGCTCAAACTTCCTCCGAAGCATCCAACAGATTTTCACTCAGTAATATGCATTTAATCGAAATTTACTAGGTTAAGGGTGTCGCAATTCGGCACAGAGAGGCGAGAGATAATACTTACTTCAGCGCTTCCTGAGACCTAAATGCCGAAACGAACTGTATTTTCTGGATATTTCGTGATGGATCACTCAGATGTTACATAAACAACTCAATAGGAAGAATCCACATTAAAATAATTGTCCTCTTAGTAGGGCTAGTAAATTAAGGGTTATCAAATTGAGGGAAAAAGAAAACGGGTACGTTTCAAAAACTGTCTCGGTGCAAACAGGATAGTAGCGCTGATCGCTTGTTTTTTCCCTCCACCTGAGAGATTCTAATTGATGAAGGTGGCACATTAAGTGTACAGGCGGGTCTCAGATGGATAACATTTTGGTATTTCTGTCCAAAGCTCAGCGGGGTTGGTTCTGAGATCAGCGGTGGGGACAATGGTGAATATGCACTCGTTCTGTCTTGAGATTTGAATTGAAGTGAGATTTAAGAAGGTCAACTTGAGACGTCCGCCATGTGGGGGCAGCGCGAATGTCAGATTTATTGCGGGATTCAGAGCTGAATGCAGCGAGAGACTTATCCGACATTTGTTGTGCATTTGGTCTGGTCGGACCATTGTTGGGGAAATTTGGAATGGCCATGTCAGAAAATTTGCACCATAGATCTTCGTTTCGGGTCATCGTCTGGTCACGATTCGGGTTTTTTTTAAGTCGGGTCACCTGTAAAAGTGACACATAGTCATATTTTTGATATGTTTAAGGAAAGTTTGTACAAATCAGAATTTAAAATTGTTTATTTTATCACTTCCTTGCCACAAGGACAATTCAGGGAGGAATTTGGTGTAATGATAAAATTAAAAAATAGTTAAAGCAATATTTTCAAGAAAATAATAGAAATCCTAATGGAATGGGGAAAGAGTACCTAAAATATTTAAAAATGTCTACTAAAAGCATGCAAAAATTATATTTCCTATTAAACATATTGTAGCAAAGAATTATGGGTTTCTCAAAGTACGAAAGGGGTTTCGTAAGAAATACGTGCTTGCTTAAATATTTCTTATCGAATACTAGGTGGTTACCCGGCTTCGTCTGGGTTAAGAATAACCCATAATTAAATATTGATTAATAAATTGAGTAAAAAATAAATAATAGCGAAATAAATACGTTTACCTTTATTGTATATGTTAAAAAAGAACAGAGTAGAAATACTGTATCATCTCTTTATTTGCTTTGGTCGGAGACAAACCTGATTTTTGCAATGTTGCCTTAAGTAGTGCTAATCTTTTTATTAAAAATATTAATCTGATAAATAGAAATGTGTGTCCAAACAGAAATGACGCTATATTCTATTTCTCAGGCGAATGGTTGATTTTTAAGAAATTTTAAACGGCTGATTTATTGAGAAATATTGAAAATAGAGATCTGAAATTTCTTCGCTAGACAATTTATGCGAGGAACTATCTGCAGGTAAAATCTCATTAAGTCTAGTTAAGCCGTTCGTAACAGACACTTTATAATATAAGATTTGCTATGCCTGAAGTTGACAGTTACGTCACACTTCATCTGACAACATGAAACGTACAGTATGTCGCACTTCTGGTATATATTGTCTACGAATTCTCTCATACGGACAAGTATACGCAAAATAATTTCGAAATTCTCGTGCGATTTATTGCCATCGATCAGAACTACAGAACAGCTTTTCTCCTTCAAGATGCAATGAAAAATAAATACTCTCACTACAAACATGGGAACCTTACAGTTATGTATCGTGTGTACAAGCAATAAAAAAGTCTATAAATTATATCCTGATCAAATACTACAAAACGATGTAGGAAGAAAAACACTGCACTAATTAACGTGAGCTGATACAATAAGAGAGCTGATTGTCCAGAATAAGTCTGTAGTGGATGCGTTTGTTATGTTTTATATTTAAAACCCACTTGAAAATATAAATTCAGACTCAGATAGAAGGTTTAAAAAGAGAAGTTTAGACTATCTTATCGATATTCGCAAAATATTTCAATATTAAAACACTCCCATTAACAACTGCAGTAATGATCTGAGTTCTTGACCAGTTCACGAATTTGTCATTAGTAATTAGTTTTACGTATTCAACACACACGAACCTAGCGATTTTTTTTTGCACTCGTACATATGCCCTCGTTTGTAGTCAAACGTCAAGAGCATCTTTTTCATGTTTGATTGATTGAAAAGAAAAATTGTTTGGATAAAAAATTGGGGTCTAACCTGCTACGGTACATGGCTAAAAAGCTTTAAGCTGTATGCAGGATGAATTCGAAAACATATTTCATCATTGAAGAACAATCAAACTTCCATCAATTAAACGTTATTATCTGTTGTGGGCTTTTAAAGTATTGATACATGTTTACCAATCAATACCAAATTCACGTATTAGTGGTGGTACTCGTATCTAAATTTCGTGTATAATATTATGTTGGCCTTTTTAATGCATTGCTTATATTGGTATGCAAGGTGAATGCATATATTGATTAAGCATAATAAATGAAATGTTGTAATTGGTATTTTAAAGTAATACTATATGTAACGCCTGTAGATCGGTGTACTACAGTTGATTGGGTAAAAAATAATAATTACCAATATACACAGATATAAATGATGATTAATTTTGATTTTTGTATGGAAATTTGTAGTCATCTCAGTAGTCATCAAGTCGTTTTCTAATTTGTTTGTTACGGTTTCGATGAAACACAATTACTAACAAGTAACTAATTTTTCCGATATCTTCTATACCGTTCGCCGGTTAACAATTGTGTTTTGTTTCAGGGCCAGAAAAGCCCTGTCAACACTTTGACCCACTAAAGAAGAGGTCGATCCAAATTTGGCAGTTTCGAATGCCTGATTGAAGACAAACGACGAGCTAAATATTAACGAGCGTGGATGCTTATTATTAGTCTTAGCGCACATTGACAAGCACACGTGGAATATGTGGCACACGATTGTTTGTCGATAAATATTGTATAAAGCCTCGTTGATAATGAAAAGAGCGACGTTAGCCTCATCTCATTGAGGAAAAGAGTTAGCTAACGCGTGTCAAAATACATTTTTATATATTACATTACAATAAACAACAACTTGACGGTTTGCTTCATCATCGACTTGCTCGCGCCAACGGATTATCAATTTAGTAATCGTAAAAGTAATCAGAACTCGTTAAGGCAGTTTAAACTTAAATTTGGCCTGAATCCGAAGCAGATAAAGAATAAATACAAATCCATTGAACCAAAATATCGATAAAATATGCCAATTTTTTGTGAACGCCTGGTCATTACTTTTGATCGAGCTCCATCTAGCGAGTATCTATGTAAATATTTTTTTGTTATATTAACCTTTCCAAAACTGTGGAGAAAAGGTAATGCTAGATAGGTAACGATATATGGTCTAAACATGTATGGTTGTATAATGAGAAAACAACTAATTACGCCACATATGCAGATATTGTGTTTTTGGCTTTGTGCCGAATGTGCAATGTTCTCAAATTGAATTTCGGCATTTTTATTTCGTGTATGACAGTCCTGAAAATGTTATAACTAAAAATATGACTTCCGTGCCAGAAACAACGATAAAAAGACGTTTAAAAAAATATTTTATTTTATTGTATTAAATGCCACCAACATATCTTCTAACTAAGAATATGATTGACTACGCAGTCAGAAACAAAGCTATCAAGATGTTTTTAAAAAAAGATATTTTTTAAAGTGTCACAAAGATTTAACTGAAGATGCACAAGAAATTAATAAGCTAGGTAATCATAAATCATGCCGGATCGTAGTTACATGTCGTCATTAAATTATGACCAGCGCAGATGTCAAATTTAATTTATGCAAAGAATCTTGGTGAACATTGAAATATTGCCATGAAATTCGCGCATTGGTGGTCAAGTAATGTTTTTGTGAACGGCATTTTTCTCTGCAAATCTAGTTAAAACCATGCGTTGAAATAATATTTATATACATATATATATAAACACACAAGGAAAAATAAAAGAAATACTATTTTTGTCGCAAATTTTATTTTTTGTTTCCCTTTTAAAACGGTGTTGCATTCTATTGGTTTTTAATGCGGCTGAACAATAGTCACAGACAAATGTTGCGAAATGCCGGAATTGAAAGTACATCAGCTGTTATTGAGAAACTTTGCCCACCTACGAAGAAATGGGCAGTACGAGAACAAGGAGCGTAATCGTTGTACCACGATCACAAGGGTTCTAAGGTGCTCAATTAGTTTTCAAGATTTCAAGAAGGCCCACTTTTTCCTATTCTGTACATTGGATCACATATACTATAAAAAATATACATTTCCTGGACGAGTTCCAACTGGTAGTACACGTACAGGAATTGGAAAATATTTCTTTGCATCCCGTCAAAAGTCAAAAATAAAAAAGGCATGAAATTTGTTTGCAATCCCTAGTTAATTGAAATTAGACTTATTTTCGGTGCGCGAGCAATTACCTGCCTCAACATGGAAAGCGTGCACCCATTATTACGGTTTTCAGCGGCGTGTCGGTAAGAAATATAAAAAGTACTTGCGATTTTAGGACTAAGAGCTAGCACGCTGTACACTGCAGGGGATTATAAATGCAACTAAAGCATTATGTACGCTCATTTGGAATTTTACAATAGAGCTTTAAAACTAATCTTGCTTTCAAAAAACACCAGAATTCAACAAGCTTCTTTCTTCCTAGAAACCTCCCGAGACCTAATCCAAAAACTGTCAGTATTTCCTGGAAGTTTTCGTCTAGTTTTCATTTGGAATTATTTCATGTAAATAGAAAGAATTCGGAAATAAAAAATGTGCTAAGAGCGCTGTTAATGTTAAAAGCGAGCCCAAAGTTGTCTCCTCTTTCTCTTGCTCTAAGGGAATGAGCAAGGACAAAAGCACCTTCTTTGATTATTAATTTTGGAACACGTTGTGAGAGAGGCTCACTTTTTTCACTATTCCTTCATACGTTAAGTCCAATTAGGTCTTCGCTGTTGACGTGCACATGTGTGAGCAAGAGATCTCCGGAAGATTAAGAATGCCGAATTTCTGTAAGATTTCCAGTTTCGATTTTTCGTTGGGGGGTTTCTGGATTGCACCCATTGGTTTGCATTCAGGTTGCGCTGAGAGAAAGCCGAGACGCCCAGTCGTTCAAGCAACTTGAAATTTCATAAGGAAAATGGGGTTTCACGCCTTCCATCCAGTTTGGCCCTTTCAGGAAGTGCCATCATTCGAACGTATGTGCGAGTTGAATCCCGTCTCACCTTATAATCAACTGTTTATTGACGTATTGACGTGCTCGAAAGAGAAAAAGTCTGCCAGAAATAAACACTTTCATTTCTTTCCGTGACGCATTAAATGTGCAGAGATTAAAATCCTCTTTTGAACTAAGGAATGCATAAGCTTCAATTTTAGTTTATCCTTAAAATATATGTAGGTCTCATTCAGCAGCAGTTCATTAAAAATGAAATGGTGACAGCAATTATGAACTCATAACATTAACACCGATAACGACTTTTGAAGTTTCAGTACGCTGCAAAATAATCAGAGCAGTGCAATTTCGTCAACAAAATTGCACTGCCCTGATTTATAAATAATTTTATAAAGACTAAATTAAGGACCCCCACTTACGCGAATCAACTTTTGATGTTTTTCTCCATGGGGATTACATTCTGTTTGTGCCTGCCTTCAATGAAAATTTTTATTTTAACACGCTGTAGATTTTGAACTCGCTTTAAGCATTAGACCAAAACAAAATAGGGTCAAATGGGTACAAATGTTTCCTTAGATGCTAGTAAATCCTGCCTCAAGTCTTTGTCAGATTGTCTATTCGAAATTTGTAGCTATCTTTGACTTTGTATTTGACTTAGGTTTGACTTTGTATGTGGTACCCCAAATTGTTTATTTTTATAACATAGACTTGTTATAATTTGAGTTATGACTAGAGATTCCAATGAAATCATAATTGGTAAAAAAAAATGAGCTCGTACGAAAAAAGGAAGAAAAAAAAACAGGTGCAAATTTAGCAGAACTCAAATTGATATTAGCTAACCAACTTGTTGAGAGTTTGCTGTACAGTGTATTTCGCAAGATTCGTAGAATTTTTTTCATCTCTGAACATGTACATGCTTTTTTTCATCTCGCCATCATGAAGTGTTGTTGTGATGTTGTTGTTATCATGGTTGGTTATTTTTTGTGCCCACTTTTATTCGTGCAGATCTGCATTTCGCAAAGAATGAACTTAAAGCTTAGTGGTTTCTGAGCTCGTGATCTGCACTCTGCGGTTCGGTCGGGTGGGTGGAGACAATATGGGCGGCAATTGTGGTGGAGGGGAGAGGGGAGTAGGCAGGGTGATATGTGAGCGTATATAGCGAGAGTTGAAGATCTCCAGACACACTACAAACAACATTCAGTGGTTCTAGTAACATTTGACCCCGTTAAAGCGTGCCTTTTACAATATTGCGCATTTCAAAGTGCATGTATATGTAGTCCACACACACACACTTTGTAAAGCCAAGGTGTGTTGCATTAGCATCTTCACGAGTACGAGAAGATACGTGGGTAGCCCTGTAGCTAGCCCTCACGATCCCTGAAAGGAATTGAGGGGGGAGGGCAGAGTTACGATGTTCCGTCCCTCACAATATCTGCTGTGGCTGTGGCTCGAATGTGGCTCGGCGGTCCCGGGTTCGATTCCCGGCGCGGGCTCTCGATTATTCGATCCCGGGGTACTGGTGAAAATGTGCGTCTCACATAGTGCCTAAGCACTGAGAGGGGTACATAATCTTCCTGTTGTGATTATACACTTAAGTAGTAATAGTAACTAGTAGTTACATAAATTAAGTGATGTTCGAAACTGAAAATATGTAATGGTGACAGCACCCGATTTAGAAACAATTCAATTTTACAGAAACATTAACATTTTTCAAAATTAAACAAATTTTTCGAATCTGCCCTCCGTCTTCATGGGGAAATCGTGGTGCAATGTATTTGTAATAATTAAAGATTTTGTTAAGCCGTGGGACCCGTGCCTGTACGATGTCAGGTACACGTTAAAGATCCCTACCTGGGTAGCTTAGACTAAGCCTGGGCTAGGCAAAATTACCAGGTCGCCTCCTGGGGGGGCTTTGAGCGGTTAAATCAAGCGGTATACCCCTTAACAAATAATAATAAAATAAAAAAAAAAAGATTTTGTTGACCTTAATATTCTTAAGTTACATATGATTGCGTCACCCATTTGTACTCTAGTCCAGAGATACCCCCCATTTCGTTATTATAATTCGGTATATATATAATAATAATAATAATAAATAACAATTAAATATAATGTTCGAACCGTCGTAGCGCAGTTGGTTAAACGACGGACTGTGGTTGGGCGGTTCTGGGTTCGATTCCCGGCGCGGGCTTTGGCTCGGGGTACTGGTGAAAATGTGCCTATCACATAGTGCCTAAGCACTGAGAGGGGTACAGAATCTTCCTGTTGTGACCCGTCACTTCAGTGAATAAAAAAAAAATAACTCCACAGGTGATTTTACCACATATTTATACGTTTTCTTTATTTGGAATATAGAACATTACTTTTTTTCTTAAGTAGAACTACAAAATAGTCTGTTGCACTCGATGTGCTGAAGCACTTTTGTTAGGGAAACATTTTTAACAGTGCCTAGGTACCGAATTAACGAGGTAAATCGAATCTGGGACCGTCGCACTCCGTACGTTGGTCTTTTTTATTCAACGTCATGTAATACATTTACAATAATTAATTATCAATACAAATAAATGACGCGAAGTATTCAGACCCTCTCCTTGCTGATGCAATTTATGAGAGTCCAACAAAGTAGGGTTGCACAAAAACATGTTTGCCTCGGAACAGATCATTGGAACCGTTAAACTAACATAATATACCGGTTAACTTTACAAGGCTCTCATTCTTAATCGGACTGGGTTAAGACGAGTCGTATTCCAAGTCTTCTGGAACAAATCATGGAATATCAATTGATTTACTCTAATTTCAGACTTAGAAAAGATATTGAAATAAAATGTTGTATTTTCATTTGAAGTTTACTCGTTTCATAATGTAATTGTATGTTAATCGTACACGCAACATCTCAATCTTAATTTAAAAGTAATTTTCTACCTGTGTGTGAACTGTGTGTATCGGTATTTATTTTTGGGGGTTACGCTTTGTCACTAGGTGACGTATATGCCTCGTCATTTGATGTCTTGATATTGTTACCGCAAGTAACGCTTAGTCCATTAAATCGATAGTTCTACTTTGATCGATATACTATATCGGGAACGAACATACTAATCAATCCTCTGGAACGCCACCAGATAGGGTACCAAAAATACCTATCACTGGTGCCATTTCCAGTCCAAAATTTAGTAAACTTCTCTCACCAGCACGGTCTAAATCATGTGCATCTGGGTACTGACTCCCCTCCTTGTGAATTCACAACTTTTTTCCTATCTAAAAAAATCAACGACTAATCTAGTAATGGGGTTACGAGCGATATATACGCAGATTTGTCAATCTCTATTGTCAGACACGGACGAATTATTTTATTGTGGCTATCCGAAATTGAAAAAATAAACAAACTCACAACAGATGTGAGTTGCTGGCGGCTTAAAACTACTTTCATATTGCGTAAACTGATTCGACAGTTTGTTTTTCTTTCTTATTGACGGAAAGATTTGACGAATTGAGCGGTGGTGGTGGTGGGGGAAATTCACCTCGTGAATAAAATCAATAATCCGATAATGGCGGGGCACGTTGGCAATTTAATATGCTAAACAGCATGCGGTGCATCGGCTTGACGTATCCACTCGTCAATGCTCGGGGCCCAGGCGCACCAATTTAGCGATTGGTCGAGTACAGCTCTGTAAAATCGAAAACATGTTTTCGAAACACCAAACATTTTGAGATTCCATGCACAGTGAGGCTTCAAGCGAATAGGCAACGTGATTTCTGATAGTTATGATGCAGTTCTGCAATCTGAAACCAAACCTACATAGTCTTATTCAGTGGACGAGACGAGACAGAGTTCCTTTCCCACATCAGAACAATAATTTAGGTTTCCTACCCGTCTCGACGGCCATGTTACAAAAAGTAACAACACCGTCTTGTGACGTCTAATCTACTAGTAGTATTGCCAAATATCGCATAAATATAATGAATTCAATAAAAATGTAATTATAAAATTTAAAATGGCTGAAATGTAGACAACAACATTTTATTAACAAATACAAATCTGGTATTCTACTCAACAAAATAATTGTTGGCGCACTACAATTGTCATTAATGCATCGCAGGATGCGCTGACGCCCGTTTGTCTAAACAAAATGGAATATTTTAAATATTCCACAATAAACCACGAAATAAAGCTGTTGTCTTCGATACAAAACTCCTTCTTTCCTTTTGCCAGACCACAAGAAAAGCATTTTCTTAGTCATCGCGGTTCTCGTGTCGGTCTTGACTAAGACTTATTTTTCATAAAATATAGTTTTGGTCAACAAGAGTCACCGCCTCCGTACATGTCCAATGAGATTCGGGCTCAACCCCACAACTCATTGGTTTGACGACAGACGGTAATTTGAATTTTTTTAAAATAAAAATAGAGTACTTGTTCCAATGTGAAACGATGGTTAATCCACTTGTTGCATAACACTTTGTACGCGATTCTACGAGCGACTGCCACATGTTTGGCGTTGGAATTTTCAATACCGCACCGAATACGACTCGAGTCAAACCGAACTAATGGCAGCTGTTCTCCAGCCATAGCCGATGGTGATGATACGTTCGACCGCTATTCGAATTCCATTTTCGCCACCAGATACGCACCCTCTCGTCATCATCCCATCTCCCCATCTCGCGTTTACCCGGAGATGATGATGAGTCTACCACAAATACGTCACCACAAATGTTTACCCTCTGCGTGTGTATACGTGCATGCAAATACAAAAAAAAAATACCTGGGCCTCAAACGCTCACGCCACACACACACAAGAGCTAGAGACATACAGACACACTGCCAAAGAGATAGCTCAAGAATTTGGATCAACACGTCGTCTTCGTCTCTTTGGCCCGTAATAACTGGTCTGATGAGAACCACGTGACCAGATTTACTGGCACTTTCGCATATCTTACCTACACGCACAGCGGTGGGATATATCGGATCGTAAACAACGATAGGCCTACTCTACCTGACTGCAGGGCTATAGCGGAACGACGCGCGCGCCGCCTAACCTTTATCCGTGGAGCGAGGGCGAGAGAGAGAGAGAGAGAGACTAGATAACGGTAAAACACCGGCGTAGAAAGTTTTCCTTTAAATAGGGAGACACCAGATGATGTTTTATTCACAGATCATTTGGCCAGCTCAGCGCAGCATCCCTCAATCCGAAGAGCGATCTGTGGAAACCCAATAGAGTACGTGTGTTTGTGAGTTATCTGCGACTGGGTGCACAGCCGGCCGATAGAGAGAAAGTAATCCAGGAATACATTGGTGTATATTATATAAATAGCGCGTGGACTAACGGTATAGTTCGCATTCGGTTGTGAACATCAGCATCAGGTGCATCGATACACGGCACAGGTAAGCTATATATGAGAAGGACAGACGGCCGATGTTTATTATCCATCGGTCGGCACATGGTGAGCAAAAATATATATATCGCGGTGAGACACGTTTCTGCCCGGCGGTCAGTTCTCTACCGGACATTCGGTTTGAAAAAATTCTCCAAGTCAGCTAGTCAATGATGCTCTAGTTAGGCGAACGCAGAGAGAAAGCTTCTTTACCATTTGCCAAGGGGGCGGGGGGCGCGTCACATTTTGACAGGTCGGCCTTCACCATACAAGGTGCCAAGAAACAATATTTACAATCTGTTTTTGAAGATAGACGTCGAGATATCTCAATTCTGAGGTCTTACCTACATTTCATTTGTCTTATTGTAATTAAGCAATAAGCCGTCATTTATTTATTAATCTTTCATTTATTTAAAATATTTAATATAAAATCATTTTCTTCTCTAGAAAAATGTTCAGTCAATTGAAAATTGGTGAGGACATCAACTACAAAAACCAATTAATTAAACAGAATTTGAACGACTTGCGAGAGGACAGTTTCGGTTGACAGTGACACTAATTTACTCAACTAGCTGATGCAGTCTGAAATCCTCGCAAATTTATTAATCTTTCATTTACTTAAAATATTTAATATAAAATCATTTTCTTCTCTAGACAAATGTTCAGTCAATTGAAAATTGGTGTGAGGACATCAACTACAAAAACCCAATTAATTAAACAGTATTTTAACGACTTGCAAGAGGACAGTTTCGGTTGACAGTGACACTAATTTACTCAACTAGCTGATGCAGTCTGAAATCCTCGCAAATTTATTAGACTAATAATTATTGATAACCTTAACGAAAATCAATTTTAGTCGACTACAAATTGAGATTGTCGAGGGGTTTTACCAATTCGTGCGTGAACGTAGAAATCGTGCGCATTCGGTATCCAAAATGCTCCAATTTGGAACCTCCAAACGTTTTAAAAGCGGTGGTTGGTCCAATTTTACGTCAAAGTACGAATCCCTGTAGACCTTGACACGCTTGGTTATCGAAGGAATCCATCACGGCTAATTTATTGCCTCTCATTCTACATCTTTATATCCAATTCACGACTTCTCGCTACACATCCCTAAGAGGATGCGTAGAACTTCTGCATTTCCTTTTTTTTTAATTCTTCATTCCGTTCTTGGGTACGACAGACATCACTGAAGACAGTGATGTGCTTGTATCGTGTCAGCATGTGAACACGCCAGTCACATTTCATTTGAACGGAACGGTTAACAAATGCTTTTAGCAGCTGAGTTATTGCCACGCAAGACTACTCACAGTCGTCAGGGGGGCATTACTGGTCACGATATTCGAGAAGATAACCAGCGTTAATTTATAGTGGTTATGTGTTAGCCCTTATCTAGATAGGTGTATCATTAATCTTGGCAGGAGCTTTCTTTAGAAGTATAAATCATTTCTTCACGTTTCCTGGTTATGCGTTTTACATTGATAAAGTATTCTGGAGTTTAAATTACAAAATTGTATTAATGTCGAAATCGGCTACAATCAGTAGGATGATTGAGTACTAGTAATGATTGAGTGTTCGAGCTAATCTCTAAAATTTTAAATGTCAAATTGTGCTAAAATTCTGAAATGACAACCAAACCAAAAATAAGTTCAAGAGAGCAAAACGAAAAAGATTTACAAACAATTCTGTGAAGTAGCAAAATTTTATAGAGTAATCAGCAGAACAATTTGTTATTTATTCTCAATTCTGAATCGTTGGTTTGACACCTTATTTGAAGAAAACTTAAGCAATTGTCGAAATTGTGTCATTTCGAAGTTTCGTGTTTCCTTTTTTCTACATTGCATAAAAACTAGTTTTGCTCACGAAAAATAGAAAATTTCGGCCTACATGGTAAGTAAAAGTTGAACACAAATAAAAGTAGGCCCATTCATGAGATTTCTATTGCGTTATTCGACGACCCAGTATCCGTGTGGAAGATGCGAAGTCAATGCTCGAAAAAAATGAAAACTAATTTGCATGAAATTCCATCAGCTGGGATATTGCGTGAGCGTGTAGATGTCTACACACACACCAAAAAAAAAAATTCGGTGAACTATTGCAGCATAGAAAGAAGAGCAGAATGTTGATTGGACCTTTGTTGTGACACATCTTACGTCTACCTAGCGCGATTTGTTTTTACATTGCTCAGTCTACATCATGCCGAACCGTCATGATGGTAAATTAAAAAGTTAAAGTTAAAATCATAATTTGACACATAGATAAAAGATTGCAGAGATGAAAATGTCAGTGATAGAAATATTTTTATTAAAATTCAAATAAGTTACATTTCTAAATCCCAGTCGTCCTTTGAACAATGAGATTTATTTTGTTGTGAAACTGCTTGGAGAATCGTAGGTTTTAACTCCTCAGCGGAGGGTGTGATCCTATAAAATCATATTCAAATATTTCAAATTGCAAGTATAGAAACCGATTCGTTTTCCCTTTAAAGCGTTTTTGTCATCGTGCTTGTTGTGTTGAGGGGGTGAAAGTGACTTGTATTTTTCTTGTAAACGTGAAGATATCGGGGGGTTGCAGGATGAATTTCTCTATTCAGACTATGTACTTGTTGCTCCATATATCGAAACTAGTAGGCATTTAAAATTGATGCAGTCAGACAGACAAAATGACCGGGGGCAATAACGAAAGCGTTGCGTGATGCCCAGACTATGGTTGCTCGCTCGAGATTCCCCAATTGTGCTATTTCAGGTCATTCGTTCGGATCCCATTCGACGCTCGACAATAATCGTCGTTATTATTTTTCTTTCTCTCTCTCACTTTTTCCCCTCCCGCTCCTTTCTCCGTAGGAAGTGGAAAATCGTATCTCGCTCGAACACAAAAGGAAAAAAAGAATCTCCTCTCCTGCAGACATGAAGACGTCGCTATTCTTTCTCGTGATTTTGGGTAAGAGTACAACAAAAAAAATATACGTGATTGTGTTGAACTACTCTAAAGAGTGGAACCGTATGTAGATAGATAGAAGACTAGCCAAAAAAAAATATATCAAATCATCCTCAACTGAACATCATCTGTTATCAACGCCGGCACGCAATAGACACAAAACGTCTCTAGCTATATTTACACGCTCAAATGCCTGACCCCGTGAGCTCAGTGACTAATAATACCTCGCACTATATTCATCTTCGAATCGTGGTTTAAAGAAAAAAAAGTGTAATCGACAGTCCACGGAGCATTTCCATTCGGCTAATAGAAAAAAGGAGCATTTTTAACTTCAACATATTCATGTGTTAGAATATTTGATAAAGCAGTAAAAAGAAAATCAAACAACAAAGTTGAAATCAAATTCTTCAAAAAAAAAATCGTGATCGGTGCTCCTTCAGTTGACCTTTGATTTTTTTTTCAAATTATTCATCTCTGACTAACTTAAAAGACATTTGCCGCATGTCGTGATCATCAAACACTAAATGTTGAATATTACACACACACACACACACACTGATGAATTTAACCTTTTTCGAGATTTCGAATGTTACAGCGAGTGGAAAAAAATACAAAGAATTCGGTAAACAAAAAAAAAACCAGATAGCGGCATTTGTGAGTGTCACTTCTAGACACGCTTTTACTCTTGTGTACGCAATCAAAGGCTTTGAAAAAATTCTCGCTAAAGCACGAACTACTACTACTGTATGCGTCCTTCCTTGAGCGTCCTTTTCAAGTCTATCG
Source organism: Mycogona germanica (assembly GCA_034698785.1). Taxonomy (NCBI): domain Eukaryota; kingdom Metazoa; phylum Arthropoda; class Diplopoda; order Chordeumatida; family Chordeumatidae; genus Mycogona; species Mycogona germanica. The sequence continues at coordinate 16,891 of JAQGBY010003047.1, forward strand.
CATGAGCAGGAATGCCTTAAAGGCCGTCACAAGCCACGAAATGCATGCATGCGTAGGCCAGCAGCAGTACATACCGTAATAGAATAATTATTACCTCCAAAAAAAAAATAAGAAAAAGGAACACCACAACAATTAAGTCACCCGCCCGGGGGTCGTTTCTCCTGCATCATGCGGTTTCGAGTGACTGCGTCGATTTATTTTCTATTATTTGCGGATTTGCGCCGTCTTTGCTCCAAGGCTGAGCCTTCTGTATCGATAAATTCCTAGCGAGCATCCATAAAACTGTCTAGGCTTATTGAAACTTTGGGGCAAAGTTGGTGAAATGGGGGAAATTCGCACTAGTGCACTGATTAATTTCGCAAGGCGTGCTTCTTTCTGCACATACTTTCGAATATGAGTCTTAATCTTTTTTTATGGCGCAATCTCAAACCAGAAGAAACCCAAGCCTCATGTTTAGTAGAAAAATGAAGCAATTTCAAAATCAAAGTCACAAATGTGGCATACATTTCACGGATCTTTCTAATTTTGGTTTCTAGGCCGGCAATTTTATTTTTTCAATAAACCCATTTGGCGTAATTGTAGACCTGACTGAACCACAAAGTCAGCATGACAATGTTTCGGTTGGTATATAATCGCTTTGTGCTGGAGAATGATAAATGTCAGGTGAATATATGAGTTCAGAACATCTGTGGTGGCGCCATCAACCATTGATATTTAACTTGGCGCGATTCGGGGAACTGGTGGCGCCACATTCGCAATGATCAACTTGTAGATTCACCCATTATGAAGCGTTAGACTGTAACTCTTGTTAAATATATCATCTTCGCGCATAATGAAGATTGACGTGACAATGGCCACGAATGTTGCCGAATACAATGTCCCGTTTTTAATTATCTTCATCAGCTTTGGACCGTGTACGGATCTTTTATATAATTGAATGTCTGCACTCCTGACATATTGCATGCATGTACGGTAGGCATATGCATATAACATTTGTAGTGTATATATCATCAGATCAGCATGCTAATAATGCAATTGCAACCCGTTTGGACAGTAATTTTCATTTGATTAAGTGGCTAAAAGTGGACCAACTGACCAGTAGATTATCGTTATTACAAATGAAACGGAAGGCCTCTTAATTTACATAAAAATATTGAGATATCGACGATACCTTGAAATGATGAACATATTTTTGTAGTGGAAGATCAATGTTGTTAAGATCATCTTTGATGTGAAGATCAACAAAGAAACACTTAATTTAATGAGCAGTAATTTATTTGACCCGTTATATATATTTTTTGAAACATTGAACCAAGCAATACAGTAGAAGTTAAGATTTGGGCACATTTACTTTAGAGATCTCAGTTTTAGCCCTTCACAAAGACGTACTTGCCTAGTCTGAATTAGATCCTAATAGGACAGCGTAAAATTACATGTACCTTTTTAAAAGAGCATATTTCTTTAAGGAATTCTAATAGATAAATTCTGCAAGGGTGGATTGGAAATTCGTCATCTCTTGTTTAACCATATACCATATCAGTTCCCCCATTTAGTCTTGTAATAATATTGATAGCGATTTTCAAAGATAAAAATGCACGGTCTTCACTCACCTGCCTAATACGTGAGCGCTATGAAAGATCATGCATGTGCGTAGAAAAAGCATTGACGATGAACTTGCGCGAGTTGTACTGAATAAAGAGTGTAAAGAGAAACGCCGCGATAACCTATTGACACCCAGGTAGAGAAGCGAGCACTCAGCAAACGTGTTTTCTGGCGTCTGGGGGTTAATGAAGCTAAACATTCGGCTGGATGAGCCAATGTACTCGACAGATTGACTCCCGCGCCCCCTATAGAGTCCTATGGTGGACGTGAGCGGGTGGAATACCTAGTGAAGATGTTAAAAAATTCTTAAGTAGCCGCAATGACACGAGAGGTGATACCTCGGATGAGCTTGTTCACCACATGAAATTATTTCAAAGAACCTGAATATTGGCGGGGGGGGGGGTTGGTGGCATACGGGGCGCCGGTGGCGGTGGAAGTTGGTGAAGAGGCGCTCTTCATTGTGAACAGTGTATGCTCAGCGACACAAAGATGGGGGTCAGACACCCCAGCTATCATCGACCAGAGCCTGTCACTCATCACGCTCGAAAACAGGAATCTGAATTTCCAAATGTGTTTCTGTATTTGAATGGAGGGTTTACGTATTGCGTTGCAGGCTTATTGCACTGTGCGAAACCAAGTAGAAAAATTCTATTCAGGTATGGTACACTGTAAAATAAAATATTCATAATAAATTCATAACGAATTCATAATGAACTAGTCTCCGGGACAGCACCGGACGAATCTTTCGTCTGGTGCTGCGAATTTTTGTCCGGTGCTGTCCCGGAGACTAGTTCATTATGAATTCGTTATGAATTTATTATGAATATTTTATTTTATTATATTTCAAGTACGACTTTATCTACTTATAGTGTTTAAATGGTACACTGTATTAACACTGGATCTAATTTTTAGTTCTAAACTACGAATCTATCATATGGTTCGGCGTCCCGGGTTCGATTCCCGGCGCGGGCTCTCGATTATTCGATCCCGGGGTACTGGTGAAAATGTCTCTCACGTAGTGCCTGAGAGCACTGAGAGGGGTACAGAATCTTCCTGTTGTGCTATACACTTCAGTGAATTAAAAAAAAAGAGTAGCCTTTTGTACCCAGCGTTAATTAATTTTGTTTAATTTATTACGATTATATTTAAATTAACTTATGTACAAGTTGAATCAGCACATTTTTTAGCACTTCATTGTAGCAACAACATAAATTTTAATCTGTCTTCACATAACCATTGGCGTTAATTCATATAAACAATGCAGTGTTGGAGACTCGTACGTCAGAACCTGTAGTTTGGTTAGCAGTTTCCGATAACTGGTTTAGAAAAATAAAAATCAACTAAAGACGCGCTGCCTCCTTACAAGCGATTCAAACAAGCTTGGTCAGTCGTTCCACTGCTTTATTGAGACGCAGATTAACTATATAGTCGGTCCGCGCCTATATCGCAAATTTCACTGATGGGTGCGGCGGCGATCAGACGTAAAAGTGTGAGAGTGACGACCAAAGCGAAAGTCGTTTTAGCGACGCGCGCGCGGGTCGATCGCGTCTTGGTGCCAATTGAGAGTTTCATCAAACTGCATTCCCCATTCGCCTAGCTAACACACCTATTCAAAATACCCCGGCACGATCAGTTCGCGCATCCCATCAAATTATACTTCATTGTCGTGTGGTGAGGGACTGAGCCATCCGGTGGCCCCCTCACAACCATACGCGGCCCACTATAACCAATTCGGCAACAAGATAATTAAAAAAACATAGGATTGAGCCCAGGACTTTAACGATACCTACCTAGGTAGCTTATACTAAGCCTGGGCTAGGCAAAATTTCCAGGTAGCTCACTGGGAGGCTTTGAGCGGTTAAATCAAGCGGTTACCCCATAATAAATATTAATAAATAGAGCCCAGGACACTCTGGGAATAAATCGTCGTTTATTCCCAGAGTGTCCTGGGCTCATTCCTATGTTTTTTTAAGCTCAGACGACATAATCCCCTCTTATATATTTGTTTTTTGTGGTAGATAGTTAGGTTTTAAGTC
>JAQGBY010003048.1:0-20527 GCA_034698785.1 Mycogona germanica
CGCGCCGGGAATCGAACCCGGGACCGCCGAACCGCAGTCCGTCATAAACCAACTGCGCCACGACGGGTCGTACTGACCCGATTATAATATGGATATAATCAGAGAACAATGTGCTCTTGTCCCCTGACGTTTCATCTACTTTTCGTCAAATTCTAGCCACCTGTACTAGTAGCCGCTTGGTCAAAGAAATAAAGACTGAGCCCGTGGACGTGCTCGTGGATCAACAAGAGATCGCGCCGCAGATACCTTCACCATTCCTGGAAGCATTTTACATGTTACCAGTATCTCATGACGATTAGACGTGGCCATTGCATCCAGTACCACTTGTATATCTTTCACAACGATCAAACCACTTTCATTCGGAACACCATGTCAACGGGAATGCTCGAGATACTTGGACCTCGAGGCTCACCAGACCCGGCACGGGAAATTATAGGGCACACGGTCACGCCCATCAAAAGATAGAGATTCGTTCTTCTTCAACTTCCACTCTCGGGCAGGAGCAACCTGGACGAGTCGTCTCGCCATTTAAGCAATCTTCCACTTTTCCAGACTGGCGGTCGTATTTTCACGTCGACAATTTAGCCGCGCCAGGGCGCTCGGTTCCCGACACTCCAAATAAAACTTTGTCAAGGTCGAGAATGCCACGCGCATGTCTGACAGTTCCGTGTTTCTCCGATCCTTGTGCGGCCGGGTATGTCAAATGAGACCAAGTGATACTCGTTTTTCCCTAATATTTATTGCCTTGATGGCATTTTTACAACCTTGTAATCTTCCTCAAATCAATCATTCTCATATTTATAAAAATGTTACCCAAATATTAACTAGGGTTCGACTATATGCGATCATGTCAATTCATGCAATTTGTATTCGGAATAATCTGCCAAGCATCTTGCGACTGGCGTTTCAACAAAAATTTCATCTTCGTGTAAATTGTCATGACTTGCTCAAGCGTCTGTCGCAAGAACCCACTTTCTAGATGTCGTTTTTCATATACATATAAATCATGATAGAACAAGAATCATGATCGTAAATTTATAGCTTGAAGCAAGATGCACCTGACATGTAAACTCAACGAGAATATCATTTTTCAAGCGTTCCTTTTAAATCTGTCCCTGCAACTTGCAGAGTCTATAAAGCACAGACTTACTTGTTATTTGTAAACCAGCGTCCAAACATTTTACTAGAAGTCTAGTCGAGTTTGAATTTGAAACAATAATAGTGACACACATGCGACTGTTCTACAATATGTATAGTCATAAAAGTGTCCGAGCTGTGTGTTATGACAAGTTACACTCTTGTTCAAATTCAATCAACGATTAGTCGTGCTATATAATCCATGACAATACTACATATAACTACTACTTTATATTCTAACTATTTATCTTGTAATTGTAATTATCTAAAATTGCCTAGTCGCATATAATAATTAATTATGCACACTCGTGTTTCTTCCGCAAATGTACGCGTAAGCACAAATTCATAAAACACAATTATATTCGTAAAAATAAATATACTCTTATTTTAAATCACTTTTATATTGTGTAAACGCATTCAGTTTTGTTTTTCAGTCTTGATACTCGATTTGAAAATTTTAAATGTTTAAAAATCTCAATATTTTTAGGAAAAATCAATCGTGCCCCAATATCCAGTACCGTGAATTTAGTCGGTGCACATTCTTGCATTACAATTAAAATTTGAATGAATGTCAAAATAATCCGGAAAAGTGAAAAATATTCGCGACATTTTCATCTTGCTTAATTCGAGTTTATTAATCGGAAATGACAGCACTGAATGAAGAAGACGAACCGATTAATTAGAACTAGTAATTGCGAAAAATATAGAGATTCGAACAGACCGGGTGTTGAACCACTGATCATTGGTTTGCCGGTCCGGTGCGCTATCAATTGAGCTATCGATCCTCACTGAACACTACACTATATTTTTCGCAATTACCAGCTCTCATTAAATAATAGTAAAATATTCTTCTTTCGGTGTTGTCCCGAATTCACCATTTCCGATTAATTGCAGACGTCCTAACAAATCTCTCTTTTATTAATCGCACTGATATATCTATCTAGCTTTCAACGTTTTACTTTTTTGGCAAAATAGTCATTATACTTGCTAATTTGAATATCTTTAAACTTGCCGCGCAATTTCAAAATGATCGATATCCGTTTACAATTTTATCGATTAGAGATATTTAATAACAAAGGAACTTGCAAGTTCTTTGAGATTGGATTCATCGGGGCGCGTCTTTACAACGGCAGTTAATTTAAACCCTCTCGTGGTATCCGATGTCATGGTGCTCGCTGGTGGCCAGCCTGAAAGTTAACGCTCCCTGTTTCAAAATACCTCATCCTCCCATTGGAGCAATGGGGATTAATCGAGCACCAGTAATTTCTATTATTATTTTTGGTGCCGCCGGTCGCCTTCTCGATATACATGTGATTTTTTAAAATATAAAAATTCTTGCCAAATTAAAGTGTCGAAAGAATGTCGACGAGTGACGCAAGTGATCTTGCCAACGGATTGATGAAGAGCCAAGCTTGTTTCGAGACCATGACGGTAGCCCATGTTTCCTGCGATTCTCGTCAAGCCTAACCTAGGGCCTAGGTCCATGCGTTTGCACCTAGGCCCAGGCACTAGAAATGGCAAACAAGAGAGTGTCCCACCCCTTATCAAATGAGTAGATGGAGAAAGACACGAATCTAACTTGTGCTCGTGTTAGCGCAGTTTCCCGTGTGTAGCTCCTGGGAATAATTACAATTTTCACCCGAAAGCAACCCCGAAAGACCACCGCCACAGGAGGGGCAAATGTTTAATTTAGATTAGATTATCGCCGCGCCGTGGCATTATGGAGATTTCCGTAGGCGTGGGGAAGGGATGTTAATGACCACCCTTGTCACCACCCTTGCCCCCACCAACTTCTTTACTCAGGCCAAAAGACATGGAAGAGGTCACTCCTTCAAACTTGAAACAATATGTACCCACAAGCAGCCCCCAATGGGGCCTATGGCGGGGGTGACAACAATTTATGCCAAAAGCAACTACGCCAAATTATCCCTGTTGTTGCAAATGTTGTCACCTGTTTAAAATGTTCAGATCGGTTACAACTTTTAATTCGACTTCTTGTCATTCTTCCAGAACACCCAGCCATGCATTCCCGAGTGCTCAGTTTCTTGTTCCAACGAGCAGCAACCCAATGTTCCGTGCGGTCTCTGCGACCGCACCTTCCACTCCAAGTGCCTCGGCCTGCCCGAGGGAACTTCGGTCCAGTTTGCCCGTGGTCTCTACCTGTGCCAAGAGTGTTTGCACGAGATTCGCGACTTGCTCGTTCGTGCCAGACATGACCGTGGGGTGTCGGTAACGTCGCCAGTCCACGAGCAAGTCGACACGTCCTTAATTGAATTTTCCGAGATGCACAGCACTGATAGAGACGACCAGACGAAAGTGGGCGAGGTAAAATTCTGCGTCCTACTACATTTAAAATGTCATTGATTAAAGGTTTAAGTCGCGAGTTTTTTTTAATCAATCGCACTACAGGCGTTCTGTACCCCTCATGGTGTTTAGGCACTATGCGAGGGGCACGTCCAGTACCCCGGGGTCGGCATTTTTGAGAGCCTGCGCTGGGAATCGAACCCGGGACCGCCAGCCACAGTCAGTCGCAATATCGGCTGGGTTACGACGAGTCTAATTAAATGGTGAAAAAGCACGAGTTAAAAAGGTTTAGTCACCAGATCTTGTTCTTACGGTTTTCCAGTATCGCGTCAAGCAAGAAACCTGTGACGTGGCTCACGGCAACCAGTCGAGCGATTCGATGGACCATACGGAGCAGTCTCCGGTTATTTTTGAAAATGTCGACGGTAGGGATGCTATCAAAGTTAAATTCCTGCTTGCTCATGCACAAATTTATTCCCAATCGGTTCTAATGTTTGCATTTATCATATCGTATTCCGATATTTATTGATGTCGTAATCTTATGTTTTCAATATTTATTCTACACACATTAGTCATAATGTAACACATGTTGCACTGTCGTCGAAAAAAAATCATGCTCGTTTGCTAGTGGCGTTTACTTATTTGTCCCTTGGGACGTGAGGCACCACCGGTCTTTCATTACTGATAGGGTGTCGACAAAAGATTTTTTGGGTCATTAACAATCTGAAATATTGGGCCAACATTTTTGAACTTCTTGAAACGTGTCAACCTGTAAACTAACTAACAAAATTATTGTTTTCTTGTATATCTGGCATTGCCCTAGGTTTCAACCCTACCTACACATGTCCTTCCGACCAGCTGGACGACAATTATCTATGTGAGTTACAACTTGTTTATGTAAATCCCCTCTGACATTTTGCCTCAACATGCACCAGAGAGTTACTCTTGTTTTTTCAAAGGTAAGTAGAGTCGTAAACATGTTGTTAAAGATCTCTCTGCTTTCTAGAAATATCTCGGGTAACCCTAAATTTTCCCCAGTCCTATCACTCGTGAGTTTTGAAGAGGCAACTCAATTGAAACGTTTCGTTTCAGATTGTGACGACTGCGGGCGCAGCCATTTGGGCAACTGTCCCATCCACGGAGCCATGTACAGGATTCAAGATTCACAGGTGATTTGAGAAACTAGGCGGCCATTAGCTTTTTTAATTTTATTGACCTCAGGTGCCGAGAAATTAATTTTGACCTCACCCCACCCCGCCGTCTAAATTGTTTATATGTTCTTATTAAATCTAGGTGTCAGAATTGGATCCTCAGAGAGCGGATCACAGTCTCCCGCCCGGGCTCGGCATCCGCCTGTCCTCCTACCCCAATGCAGGTTTGGGGGTGTGGGCAGACAATGACGTGCCCAAAAATGTGGTGTTTGGACCGTTTGTTGGTTGCCTTGTCGCCACAGACTCACCGACGGCTCTTTCCAGCGATTACTGTTGGCAGGTAATGGTCCAGTTTTTCTTGTCATGAGGAGTGCTCTCCCATAACCTAACGTCCAAACAATTAAATCAATTTTCTTTTATGTCTTCATACGATTCGTTCCAATAGATTACCGGCACCGCCGTGCCTTCCAAGTGCATAGACGGACGGGACATTTCTAAGTCCAACTGGATGCGCTACGTCAATTGCGCCCACGACGCTAGTCGACAGAACCTGATTGCCTTCCAGTACAAGGGTCACATATTTTACCGATCCATCAAGCCCATTCCAAACGGCACCGAACTGCTCGTGTATTATGGCGACGAGTACGCCAAATTACTGGGTCTACGAATCACTCAACTTGTCAAACAAGGTTGGTCTTGTTATGGTCACGTTATTCCTGCACGAAACATTAAGTTCCACATTCAGCAATCCTTTGACATCTTATTTTAAATATGGTTGACATGCACGATTTTACAGAATTCCTCTATAATTCCTGTGCGAATGACAAATGGCAATTTAAAATGAATAGCCAGTAGATTCAAGTGTGATTCCATGTAAAAAAGATGGAAATCTCTAGAAGGAAAATAAAAATCAATGCGTGCCTGACATGACTGCATGTTTCCCCTCCCACGTTGCAGAAGATGTCGACGACACGTCAGCCTTCGCCAAGTCATCCACTGGTGATTTCGGCTTAGACATTGGTCGATTGGTAATGTCCCCCAGGCACTGTCACACCAGCTCATCTGTTCGATCTATACCCGGCCAGTGTAGCGCGGACCCGCTCACTTCCCAGCAAGACACCGACGACCGGGATGCGTTCGACATTGACTACGTGATTTGCCCTCAATGTCCGCTCGGATTCTCCTGTTCAACCCTGCTTCAGAAGCACGTTCGGGACGTGCACCGAAACACGCCGCGTGTCAAGCTGGTGCAACCACGCCAAATGCAGAGCGGCCACACGAGGCTAGGCGTCGCGCCACGTGGATCAGGGGCGGTGAATTCCAACCTATCCGTCAAGTGCTCACATTGCGGACTGCGCTGCTCTAAAATTCGCTATCTCAAGCAGCACATGACGGCCAAGCACCCAAGTCTGAAGCTCACTGGGAACCACAAGGTGGGCGTGGCTACCTCCGTGTCAGACGACTGCAGTGTGGCGAGCAATGGGTCGCGTGCCGCGGATAATTCACAGGTAAGAAAGCAAGAGGAATTATGGCTTTCATCAGAGATGATCTATTGGAAATCTAGGGCCACCAATTTGTTATGTTCAAATTTTCACGATTTGACACTATTCTTGTTTACTCTATACTTTGCTAGTTACACTATATTTTTTCCTCTTGCACTTGAGTGCTGTGCTAATTTTGTGTATAGCTTCCATTGTTGTTGCCGCCACAGTAGGAACGGTAGCTAAGTTTTAGAACTGACTGGGATGCACCCTTGCTCAAATCTGGGAACAGATTTAATATCACATTAATTGAAAATCTGAATGTAGGTGGAGATAAGCGACACATTTTGGAAAATACAGATGACGCTTGACTAATCGCATTTACTGGGAACCCTATTTTCTCCCGACAGAAGAGCGTGCCCGCCTACAAGTGTGTTCGTCAGCCGTCGACCAAGAACTCTGTGGTCATCCGCATCTGCCGTCCCTCGCGATCGCGTTACGATCCCCGCGCGTGCTCCCTGCTGGCGCGGGCCGAGCGTCTGACGTCGCACACCGAGACTCGTCAGTCTGGGCTGGCGGGCTCTTCCAAGAAGATTGGTGGGCAGACCGGTGGTGGTAAGGATCGAGTCTTGTATAGAGAAAAACTGAAGACCCCCGTCATTCTTTGCATATGTATTACGATAAGACAAAGTTAGTCCTTTCTATCTGTTACAAAGATATCTCATGAACGGCGCAGCGCAGTGACATACTGTCTACCGCCATTTGGGGGGGGGGGTTTGCTGAGAATGTGTTAGGATGTTAACACTGGTTAATAACTTCGCAAAAGTTCTTGCTCTTGTTTTGTTCTCGTGATTTTATCATTTAATCAAGTTTTAGTCATGCCCGTTTCCAGAATCAAAATTTAATGAAGTCTCGTCAAATCAAGATAATCTGTGTTTCCACTCACTTCCACAAGTTCGTGACCCTCGTTTCAACTTATCTCCCTTAGCCAATAACATTCGAAGACAGCCTTCAAAAGACGTGAAAGAGGAGCCGTGTGATGATTACCAGGAGAAAGAGTGGACGCCGGATATCAACGGCCGATACACCTGCTGCTTCTGTTCCAGGACCTTCTCGCGCAAGAATCCTTTCCTTCGCCACGTGAGGACGCAACACGATGAACGGGAAAATGGCCAACTCGATCTGTCGACTCAGGCGCCTGGCCTGCGAAAACGATATGGTTGCCACCTCTGTCCGACCACCTACTTTTCGCGCACCAACCACCTCAAATATCATCTGCGCGCCATTCATCGGCTCACGGTGACTTACAAATGCGTCTGTTGTAAGCTCGAATTTGTCAAATACATAGAAGCCCGGTCCCACCTTAGCGATTCGAGCCACACGGGCCTTAAGAGAGTGCTTACCGAATCTGCGTCCGTGCTCGTTCCCGCTTCGACCGAGAGCGAAAGAGAAACTGCTGCTCCCCTCGTGCGCTCTAAACGAATAAAGCGACCCGTTCAGAAACTCACTCTATAGAGTGGATTTGAAGGACTTGATTTGAATTGTACGACTCGTAGCCCAGCCTGTATTGCTACTGGTTTTGGCTCTGTGGTCCCGGGTTCGATTCCCGGTGCGGGCTCTCGAAAGTTTCGATCCCGGGGTACTGGAGGTGCCCCTCGCATAGTGCCTGAGCACCATGAGGGGTACACAACGCCTGTAGTGCGGTTGACTACAGTTGATAAAAAAAAATTGTGCTTGTGTGAAATTCGTCGATGCAGTAGACCTTCTTGCCTCATACTTATTTTTTTAAATGATGAGCCAGCCAATCTGGCAGAAATTTTCAAATTCCCTCGAGTGTTTCACAAGATAGTGTTTTTCCATCAATTTCAGCTACCCCGACAAAATACACGAAATATAGTTTTTCATAGTTTGTTTATGGCACCCACGAGCCCGATGGATTTTCTGTGGACAACGCCGGTTTATGTTCTTGCTGAGAAACAAAAGTTTGTCCATTAAAATATTTTTATAATTAAACCACGTCTCACTTGCTGTTTTATGTGCCTCTCACATAGGGCCTAAGCTCTGAGAGGGGTACAGAATCTTCCTGTTGTGATCCGTCACTTCAGTGAATTAAAAAAAAAAAAAAAAAAAAAATATGCAGTATTCAAGTGGATGAACAGGTCCCCACTAACAAATGCAATGTTTTTAGCTCCGATAACTTTGCAATTGGTGCCATGATGTTTTCACACCATAGAGCCTGGGCTGGGCAGGTCATAGAGGGTTGCGCCTCAAAATGAGATAATATACAAGAAATTAGCTAATTTTGAAATTTCATTGAATTTTGAAATCGTTCAAATTGGATATACGATGATTTTTAATGGCTTGCCATGGAACGGAACCGCAAATACAATCTTGTTGCGGAGAAGTCCTCTTGGTTCCCAGTGTTCCCTGCAGTGTGGCATTTGCCGGGGGGGGTCAGAGTAGTTGGACCTAGCTCTGGCGTTTGGCTGGTCTCCTGCTCTGATTACGGCCACATGTGTTGCTGTCAATGATTGAAAATCGTCAATACGAAAACATTCTATGAATTTAATCCGAGCTTTGATTGCCATTTTCAAAATTTTTCTCTACACGCATTTTCGTTCGATTAAATTCATATATTTTTTTCATTTGTGTATAATTTCAGCGCATCAAATGATTACTAACTTTGCAACTTTTGCGCTATGCGCAATTTCCCTTATCCTTTTGATTTTTTTTATTTGTATACAATTTTGGCTCGTATAAACACTCACTGCGTAGCTTTGCACAGACAAACATTAGATTTAAAACACAAGTTCGCTTTGCGCAATTTCAAATTTGGCTATACAGTATCAAGAAAAAATGAGCAATTTCTGCGCATCAAGCAAATGCACTTACTAGTAGGGATCTTTAGTGTATACCTATTATTAGTCATTGAAACTTAATCTTAACTATTTAAATTTAGCGCTAAAAACGCCACCTGTCGTTATTCGATATCAATACTATCGATATTATATCGATTTTGTTTCAGCCATTTACTTGCTTGGGCATTTTGCGGCAGACATTCGCTGTGCTTTTACTGTGTTTTTCATTAGAATTTACCGCTTCGTCGACAACTTTTCCGCATTATAAAGGTGTTGTGTTGTATTCGGAACGCCCCAGTGAAAGCTACCTGAAAAAAACTGGCTACCGCCGATGTAAAAACGCCCCACAGACCAGACTAGGGCAGCCCCTACAAGGCCGCGGAAGAACACAAGACCTAGCCTAGGTAGGACATAGGCCTATTGGTAAGCAGTGTTCGAGTTTATAGCAGCCCAGCAGGTGTTACCGTTTACTCCCTTTCCTCGCTGTCCGTGCCAGCCGGTGTGGACCAACACATTTTCGAAAATAGTTAACCTAGTTTTGCGTATTGGATGCACGAACCGCGAGCCTAGGCTAACCTGTGGGGCCACTTGTATCAAGAATCGTGGAATCGCCGCTTGTCTGTTTTGGAGGGAGATTGCCCGCGTCACCAGAGTGCTAGGTAGACTAGGCTACTTTCTTTTTTATCTATCTATGACCCTAACGTTGGGCGTCGTGGGTCTGAGATCCTCAGCGAAAAGCCACAAAAATTGATCCTAGGGCTAGAGCGTTCTCCGCCTAGGCCTACTGCTCTCGCGAAGGATCGAAACTTTACGCTCGCTCATTCGTTACCTTGTTTGAAGTTCAACAGTCAACGTCAGATCCTCCCAGGTGCTGCTTAGATAAGAACGAGACTATACGAGAAAGGTCTTGGGTCATCGAAACAATCGAGACGAGATGTGTCCAATGTTAAAATGCGACTGGTCAATCTCGTCTGGACACTTGAGAAATTTGGGGCGACATGTTTAGGTCATAAGCAGCGAGATTTTTCTCACGGTCTCGTCTTGGAATTGGCAATTTGTGCGGCGTATCTGGACTGTCTCACCCTGAATTTTTTCTTTTAAACTCTCCTAACAAAATTCTTATCAAAATACAAAATTCTTATAATTTATGCCAAAAGCAAGTACGCCAAATTATCTTTCTTCCCTAGAAGTATTATCGACTGGAACAGCCTTCCTCAGGAACTAGTGCAATCCCCTTCCCTCGCCTCCTTTAAATCCCGGCAGTGGGCTGTCCGAGTGTGGCCAGCCTGTTCCAAACTTCACTAGATCCTTGCAACTACGAAAAAGTCATAATGCCATGGGGCGGTGATAATTATATCTAAATCAAAAATCATTTTGTCACGCGCCCCTGTTCAGCCCTAATTAATTGAGACCAATGTAGCTTCCTGGATGGGAGCAATTTTTTCACTTCGATTTTAACACACGACAATTGTGGCGTCATGGTTCGCTTGGTTCCAGCAGTGTGTCGGTCAAGTGACTCCCTATGAGTGTTGACGGGGGCCTATTGTTCTAATGTGGCCTCCGCCATCCCACTGACCAAGCTACACGTCTGGCTCAACAACATGTTCAGTGCACATTGAAAATATGGAACGTACATTTCTTGCTGGAAGCTGCTACTCATCAACGCAAATAAGTTTAATTTTAAGAATTTCTTTAATTTGTGTTCGTTTTTTTCGTTTCTCGTGTTTTTAAGCAAGAACATATCCCGTACACTGAAATCACGAAACCCTTCCTACCTCTGAACATCTCTCGCTAGCCATGAACACAATTTGAAATCTTAGTTCAAAAATCGTTTCCAAGTTACTTACGCGATTTGTACTTGCGATCAATCCATACTAACCAATCAGGTCGTGGTGGTCAGTTTGGTTTGTTCAACACTTATTTAATGTATAGAGTATTTTTGTCACCTCTTCTCACATATGTATTAACGATCGATCCCCGATTATTTTGATGTATGTATTTTGTATGTGATCATTGCAGATCGTAGATTAATTAAATTCCTTGGCTGTTCTCCAAATATTCAATTTTTGTCTCGATTGTCGATTGCCGGTTTTTGTGATGAGTCCAGCATCACACCATATTAGCTTTAGCTATCTAAATAATAAACTTATTTAATGAATAACCTGCCTATATCGAGGCGATAGTGTGTTAAAAGTTAGAAACCACGTTTTCTCAATTTCTTAGTGCTTGTGTGAGGCAAAAAAATAACGCCAATTGAAATTGCATAAACATAGCGAAATGTAATAGTTTAATTCTTAAACCAACAACTATTTTTTCTTTTTTTTAAGGAATAAAAAGGTTTTCCTTTTCATTCGATAAGGAAACTTGTTGATCCAGCGAAGAGAAGATCACCACAGTCAAGTAATTCATACGAGGTAGTCCACGGGCAAATGCCAACTTCTTGTTGAACTATCGATAGCGCGTCAACCATAATTCCACCCAAATTCCTTGTCATCAATTTGGTATTTATTTCTTTTCCTCCAATCTAGTTGAAGAGATCCCGTAAATCCTGTATTTGTTCCCTTTACCATGTTTTCATGTTCGGACGACAATGCGGAGGACGACGACAAACTATGTAAGTATTGGTTAGGCTCTGTGTATGTTTCTAGTGCGCGCTTGCTAGTTTCGTGTTGTCAATTTTTTTTATTTTGCCTTTCAGATTGCTATGAATGCGACGCGTACCATATGGGCGACTGTCCTGATCACGGACCAATGCTGAGGATTTTGGATACCGTGGTATTTGACAATTTCTGTTGTATTTTGAACTTGGATTTAAACGAGATCATATTTAGGTGCAAACCTGTGAAACGACTCAGGCAGAAAGGCAAGCTTGTACAGAACTCACATTCGCATATCAGATACAATTTTTAATTGTTTTATTGTTGATTGGAAAAATAAGAAAATGGTCAAGTTGTTTTTTCGACACTAGATGCCATTTGTGCATGCACTTTGAGAAGGTTTAAAATGTTGTTTACCCTTAGACATGACGTCCATGTATCATAGCTCACACAAGTAAAAGGGGTCACGGTACTTGAAACTTGAATTTTTTTACTTTTCTTGACAGGTGGCTGAAGGCGATCCGCTAAAGGCCATTAACAGCCTTCCCAAGAACTTTACCGTGCGCCATTCCTCCATCCCTGGAGCTGGTCTGGGCGTGTGGGCACACGTTGACGTGGTCAAAGGAACCGTTTTCGGCCCGTTCGAGGGAAAAGTGGTTGCTCTTGACTCTGTCGAGGCGCTCTCCAGTGAATACTGCTGGCAGGTAATGCTCCAGATATTTCTTGAAACCCAGTTGCGAAAATATTATATATAAGACTTCATTTTTTCAGTTTCACCTGACGCGTTAAATGTCTAAAGTAATTATTGACAATCTTATTGCGAATATCAAAAAAGGACGGGCCAAAGAGCAAGCTCCAGTATTTTTATTCTCCTTTTGAATGTCCAACTTAAAATCAAGTAATCCGAACAAGAAAAGAAAAACAAAAACAAGAAAAGAAAAATTAATGCTTTATAAATTTATTTATTCCCGGTCAGGATCAAATTTTCAAAATCAATTTAAACAACTTCAGATCCAGATGCATTCTAATAAAAGTTTAGGATAAATTCCTATTTTGAAAGTGTGCTGGGAGAGTCCATTTCCAACAGGATGAAAAATTGGCTCGCTATATCTGATCTCGCTCTTTCCTCTCAGATTAAAGTCCAACATAAGCCCTCCCATTGTATCGACGGAAGGGAAATGGCCACATCCAACTGGATGCGTTACGTCAATTGCGCCAACAAGGTGTATCCTCAGAACCTCAAGGCTTTCCAGTACAAGGGTCAGATATATTATCGTGCCATGACACCCATCGCCGCCGGCAGTGAAATGCTCGTGTGCTACGGTCGCGAGTGCACCAAGGTGCGGGGCCAGGATTGGGGAAAATCGGACAAATCTATAGGTGAGTGTAGTATAGTAATTATCTTTGGAAAATTTTGATTTAAAACGTGCAACGGTTTTGATAAGAAAAAATCTTGTTTAGAAAATGCCGGCCATTGAAAAACATGCACATATTAAATTTGCGTAAAATGACGTGCGCAGCACTTGATTGACAATAATAAGTAGAGAAACAAGTGAACAAGATTCTTGTAAATGGTTTCTACTAACACTCTTCTTTTTACATGTATATTAGAGTGAATAATGTCCTGAAAATTGTTATATCAAAACTATTCCCAATTCCTGTCTTGATAAATTCTTTTAAATGTGCCTGAGTCATTAGTGTCTGTTCGAGTCATTACAATAAAACTTGAAAAATAAACATGCCTAGTCCTATTTGGACCCTAGCGCGATGAAAAATCCAATTTTTTTTACCCTGTCTTGTGTTTACCGTAACCACTTCGTGTCTTATTATTCTACAGACAACGCTAGGACTGCACATGTTGGCACTCGCGCCAGTAGTCTGGATGCCATGAGGGGCGTAAGGCGAACCCGCCAGTTTCTTAGTCGCCATGCGGGCGCATCGCGCTTCCCAAAGAAGCATCCCCTGCTCGAGCATAAGGGCTCAAAACTCGCCGTGCCTCTCACCAACAAGGACGGTTCCCTGCGGCAAAAGCCTCTGCCCAGCCTGGAGTCCATTCGGTGCCAATTTTGCCAGCTCCACTTCAACTACGAGAGCGTTCTAAATCATCACATTTCGACCGAGCATCAAAATCAGTTAATCAGCAAGACGAGACCAACAACGATGACCACTCGAATGCGAACCAAGATTGACCGCAACTCTAAAAGCATCGCACAAGGTGTCAAGGTAACAATCCCCACCAGTCAAATAGGATAATCATGTTTTAAGAAGAGCTCGAAACTCACTTCGGTCGATTGCTAATATCCTAGTTACACTGTGAGCATACTTCAGGTTACTTAAGAAATTTCAATTGTGCTTCAGATTGGGACCTTCGGTCACGCGATCTGTATCGCATGGCTTGTGGCGTAAAATGTGGGCGCACCATTTCAAGCACACAAATTCTTAAGCGCAATTGAGTTAGGCGAATTGCCATGTCGCTGATTTTATTCAATGTCTAAACGCACTCTGCTCAATCATGCTTGGATAAATTGAATTAAAAACTCCCAAGTAATTGAGCAATTAACTAAGGGTTCAACGATAATAACCAATTTTTTCGTTTAATTTTGTTTATCCACCCAGCTAAAAAATAAAATGGCTCGTCAACAGCGCCCCAGGGAAGTGTACCAAATCTACCAAAAGCTCATGGCCCATCAGAGGAGTCGCAACCAGAACGGCCTAATTTCAACTATTGGTAAGGCCGTGGCTGCCAAGCCGTCGGTTTCCACAGGGCAACGACAACGGACTGAGTCGGGTGGACCCGAAAATGAATCGCTGGTTTCAGGTAGTTTTTTTTTTCCTCCACCATGGAATTGTGTTGTATGTGTGACGGTCAATGTGGTGTGATTCTGCGCTTAATCATCCTGTTAAAGTAATTCATATCTGAATATCCCTAGTATTTTGAATTAGTGATTCATACTTTGTTACATTTTTAATTTCAAGCTAGTTGAAAAATTGAACTATATAGAAATTGAAATTTTTTGGGGGTGCTAATGATAGCTGATGATTCTCGTCTAACTGGTTACCAAACAAATTACACCCGAATTTGAATCTTAAGTCACAATAGTGCCAAGATGGCAATAACTCGTATAACGTTCAGTCCATTTTACGACTATATTACAAATTTTCTCTTGCTTGTTGTCCGTAGACCGCATCAAACAGGAGTCAATACACGACACTCAGTCTAGTTCGACTGACGGAAGCGGCGCGGCGGAATCGAACGGAAAATATCCTGTGGAGCAGCCGGCAGCTCAACTTCTAGCTAGCAGTAGCATCAGTCTCATACGCCCGGCGTCGTCGAAACCAATTACAAACTTCAAGTGCGAACACTGCCCACTCAGCTTCTGCAGTATTAGAAATGTGCGCAGGCACGCCGCTTCCAAGCATCCCGAGTTGAAAGACGCCGGTAAGCAGAGTGGGACGGCCAATCTTGCGACGAGTCTCCTGAAAAGTGAAAATGACCTGGTGGTGGAAACCAAGGTAAGGCAAAACGTTTTCGTATATTAGAAATTGAAACCACCCAATAGGTTAACCGACAAGCTGAAAGTTATTTTCATGTGAACGTGCTAGAGTCGGTTATTATCCCATTCCTGATGGTGTAGCGGACGGGCTCATGGCCGTAACGGTTCATTCTAGAGTGATTTGTGCGCCCCAGTAAAATTAAATATATTCGTTTTTAGCTGACATTGCAACAGTAATAGAACGACTTCAATTAGGATTACGTATGATTGGTGATTAATGGTATGCTGGACGCAAAAAAATTTCCTTTTTTCAATTTTTGGGCAGTGACGAAAGTCTTGGTTGAGTTCGTACGTTTGTCTGTTGTATTTTCGCAAATTTCAATTTTCTTTATTTATCTTCGAGAAGATTGTTTAACTTTCTTTGTTTAAACGATCTTGTAGCCGTTTACCCTGAGTTCGCGTCCAGCGAGTCATTCAATTTTAAATATATACTATTAAGGATTACATATGTTGTCTTTTTCGGAACAGCACCTTACGTAAGGCAGAGAGAGAAACTCTAGATAAAAGTTCTATTTGATTCAACGACATGTCGCGTGCTGGCGTAAAAATGCTGTGTAAAGATATTTGATTCTCAGTGATAGCTTTTGCGAAACATGCACCAGTTTCAACTCTCATATGGGGAATTTACTTTTATTTATCTATACAGGATGGGATCCAGTCGACGAGTAGCCAGGAAAAGAATGAATCGACCGCACCACTTAACGGCGAGCGGCGATTCGTCTGTCGGGTCTGCGGCTGGGCCACCAAGCGAATGAACAATCTGATGGAACACGAATTGACCCAACACGAGATAATCGTTGTGTACAAGTGCCTCGAGTGTTTACGCTGTTTCGATTTTCATCGAGATTTGCGGGCGCATCAGTCCGAGAGTATGCACAAGGGCATCGACCGAATATCGGTGGGCCCCGGCGATGACCCCATCAATACCAGCAAACCCGCCCCTGCAGCAGACCAGGATGTGTCGACAGAGGCTGACTTGGGACAAGGGTTGATGCCCAGGGCGGAGCGACTCAGACCACACAAGTGTAATGTTTGTCACGCGAGATTTGCTTTCTTCTCCAAATTAAGAAAGCACCAGTTAACGTGCAAGACTAGAGGCAAAATCAAGTGGAACTTTCCCAAGTTGCGGGCACATCAGAACAACGTTCGTCCTCCGGTAGTCAAAGAGGAAGATTTCGGTGAGTTGACTCGCTTGAACGTTTGCCGCACAAGATTTTAAAACTCGGAAGTAAAAAAAAAAAATTAGGCTTCTGATTGTTCAGTGAAGACGGTGCTTGTTTATAGACGGCAACTAAAACTAATTTATAACTTAAACCTTATCCGTCAGGTGCTTCATACCCTATACATGTTTATCGACAGTTTTCCTTTTGTATTAAAGTGGCGATTTTTATTTTCTCCCAGTGCGCACGCTGCTACTAAATTTCTTTAAAATGCGCTCTTGCCCTTTTTGGAATGTATTCTTGGTGTCTTATTTTTATTTCGACCCAATTATTTTGCAGATCCTTGGTGCGAAGATGACCTCGTCATTGACGAGGACGAACCGGAGCTCGCACCAGAGTCCGAGCTCGACCGGAAGCGCTCACGAATCGAGGTTGATCCCACAAATGAAGAGACCGAGCGGGCACCAGTGCCCAATCAGGCGTTTGTCTGTCACATGTGTGATGCGTCCTTTGCCCTCATCGACAGTCTACAGTACCACTTGGCGAACCATGCTGACATTGAACAGCAATCGCCGTCGTCCCAAGCCAAGGAGAGCCAGCCCCGTCCCTTCGCGTGCGACAAGTGCGCCTCCACCTTTACGCGCAACGATGCCCTCAAGCGCCACCTGTTGGAGGTTCACGTGGTGACCGACGAGCAGCTCCTGCCGGCAATGGCCGACAGCCAGCCCAGACCATTCGCGTGCCACCTGTGCGCTTACTCGTCGTCGCGTGTGGACCGGCTCAAACGTCATCAGGTGAAATTTCACAATATGGACGCCAAGTCCCTGCCCGCGCTAAAGGACGAACAGCTGAGGCCCTTTGCTTGCTTCAAGTGCCCAGCCACCTTTTCGCGCATCGACAACCTGCGGATCCACCGCTCGAGAAAGCACGGCATTGTTCCCGGCTCCAAGCAGGAGTTGAACGACGTCTCTCGCATAGCTGCTTCGCGCGTGGAGACACCACCCAAAAAGTTTCCGTGCGCCCAATGCGGATCGTCTTTCTCGCGCATGGACAACTTTCGAATTCACCAGTTCCGCAAGCACGGCATCAATGTCAAAACGCTGTCAGTGTCCAAGGGGGCGTCTAATGTCAAAACTCCGCCACCACCTCCACCCGCAATCAAGGAAGTGATCGGGGCAGTGTCACTCATCAAGACTGAGCCACCCAAAAAATTTCCATGCCAAAATTGTGACTCATCGTTTTCGCGCATGGACAACTTGAAGCTGCACCTGACAAGAAAACACGGCATTAATACCAAGATTGTACCCACCGAGAAACCTGCCGCGCCGGCACCTGCACCGGCACCGGCGCCTGTGTCCAAGATGGTAATCAACGTCAAGACAATGTGCGTAACGAGGGTGGAGCCAGAGGTGGACCAGGTCAGCAAAACCAAAACGTCTCTGTCCGATGAGCAGCTGCGCCCATTTCCATGTCGCAAGTGTGGCTCTGCCTTTTCACGCATTGACAACCTGCGCCACCACTACACCAAGAAGCACGGCATTGACAAGCGTGTGGCTGCCCGCACCGAGAGCGCCAAATTGTTGCCGGTAGCTGATGACGAGCAGCTGAGGCCCTTCTCGTGCGGGTCGTGCGACTTGGCCTTCTCGCGACTGGACACCCTCAAACGCCACCAGGCTAGAAAGCACGACGGCGCCCAAGCCAAATCGCCGGCTAGTGCGCGGGAGGAGTCAAGTGGGGGAGAGGCGCCAGCAACCACACCAAAAGAGGGAGCCGTGTTAAGACCGTATGTCTGTGACGTTTGTCACGCCTCTTTTACTCGCAATGACACGCTGCGGCGCCACAAATTGGAACAGCACGTGGTAAACGTCAAACAGTCGACCGCCATGACGGAACGCAAGCCGCGCCTCTTTGTGTGTCACATCTGCCAGACCTCGTTCACGCGCATCGACAGGCTCAAACGACATGCACAGGAGAAACACGGCGGGGTGGAATCTTCGTTGCCACCACTTCAACAACAACCGGCCAGCTTGTCTACCTCTCCCGTTGCCTCTGAGACGCCCGTGAATCTTTCTTGCAAACTCTGCAGCTACTCCTGCAATCGGATCGACCGTCTCAAGAACCACCAGGTCAGAGTTCATAACATGGACGTCGAGTCACCGCCCGTGCTTATGGACGAGCAGGTCAAGCTGATTACGTGCACCATTTGCAACTCGGCCTTTGTTCACGACGCCAACCTGCGCCGACACCTGATGGAGAATCATGGCATCGCTTTCAAGCGAGCAACCCCAGCCAGGCCCACGCCACTGGAGGCGACTCCCACCTCCAAGGAGGCTAAATCTTTCGTTTGCGACGTTTGCGACTATTCGACCACACGCATCGGCCGATTAAGAAGTCACAAGATGAGACTGCACGGTATTGAAGACAATCCGATGCCAGTCCTGAAGCGGGAGGGCAAACCCGCCCAGCAACGTGCCGTGAGCGATTCCCCATCTGTCAAGCCGCATGTCGAGCGCCGCCTGGCGATGACGCCGTCTTCCGGCGCCGGGCACGTTCCCAGTCCGTTCGCCTGCCACCTTTGCGAGTACGCCTGTTCCCGCATCGGTCGCCTACGGAATCACCAAATCAAAATTCACCGGCTGGACGTCAAGTCACTCCCCGCCCTAAACGAGGAGGAGATGAAACCTTTCCACTGCAAAATTTGCCAAACTGCGTTCTCGCGTATCGACTCGCTCAGAATACATGAGACGAGAAAGCACAACGTGGCGCAACGTGACAGCGCCAGAGCACCACCCAGTTCCGATCAGGAGCACGTCGCCTCCGAACCGGACGACAGCTACGCCGATCTGGCTTTACCCCATTTAGACGATGATCTGGTGGTGGCCCATTCGGAAAACGAACTTGCCATCGCCCTGTCCGACGACGACCACCTGGCAGCATCCAATTCAGATCAGGACGACGCATGATTGTCGGTCATCTTCTTACCTAATTTAAAAATCTCACGTGATGTAATCTCGATATGGCCAGCCATAGCTCTAGCTAGTGTGTACATGTTGTTTCGAGTACCCTCCATATGACTATTTAGTTCTAATCACAGTTTCACGCACCAATTCCACTTTACGTTTAAACTTGTGTATTCGCTTAATCTTATCTGGTGGACGGCACCTGTCTAGCATCACGTTAGTTGCGATATCGTCGTTTTGAAAAATGTTTTTAGGGCGCGAAATTCACCGACGTCACCATTAGAAATTTATATGCCAATCAATTGGCAACCTAGACAATATTCTGTAATAGCGGGTGTTGTTCACCAAATACTTTGTCTTCATTTTATCGTATGTGTTTTGTTAAACCACTTGCGTTATCATAAATAAATTGAGCAACCCATGTTAACCCCAAATTGTCCCAGTATTTAAAAAAATATAATTATTACGTTTTATTTACCAGACTTCTTTATTCTTTACATATTTGCAATTTTTTTTTGGATTGGTGGGTGGACAGGAAACTTCCTTTTTTGGTTTATAGATTTTGTTTTGGCTGTGAAAGTTATCGGCAAGAATTCCAATAAATTATTTGCCAACATTAGAAAGAAATGTTGAAATTCCAATCACTTTTTCACCAACATGGTACACGAGAAAAACTAGCCAGAAAATTACAAAATAATATTTTAAAAAAGAGCACATTTTCGTAGCAAAAGTGATGTCCCTAGGTAATAGAACCACTGTTCCAATACTTGGATTTGTGATCGAAAAATCGCTCCGCGCATGCGTAGTCCATTGCCAATTGTTCACTCCCGCTCTACAATAATATTGGTTGATATTGGGTGCGTTGGACGACATTTTTCTAAAGAAAATCTACCAACGTCCGCTGTCTCCAATGTATTAGTGTGGGATCAATAGCTAGACGCACCTATACTGAATTTAGATCAGGTCATCATTTGAGCACAGCATGGAGGGTTGGTTTTGGCGTGAAGCAGAGAACAATGTTTTTTGGGTCACTGGGAAATTTGGGAACGGGAGAAAGAGGAATGACTGACGCCTCCAGTTTTTAATTTGGTTCGGCGAGGCTTAGTAAAATAAATGCCCGGTCGTGGAAGACAAAAAGCGATCGGAAAAGGACTAACGAAGCTGGACCGGCATGTGCAGAAGGATTTAGCTGTAAAGCTGAAGGTAAACATTGAGAAATAAACGGTGAAAAGCACGCGGAGTCGGATATCTCGGTGGTGTAATGGTTAGCGTGTCGAGCTGTTATTCCCGAGATCGCGGGTTCGATTCCCGGCCGAGACCTCTGG